>MU263394.1:0-43924 GCA_020310875.1 Ceratopteris richardii
ATTGAAAGAATATCAACTACTTGAAGCAGCCTACAACATAACCCTCATCACTTAAGCTAAGTCTACTCTTTGCTTTTTCAAACTCATCATGTTGTCATCAACAATGCTTTGACAGAATGTGTATGCAAAAGGGAAACAAAAAGGGAAACAAGATTACTTTGATCTGCATCGATGATCATCTCTCACGGACCGATCAAAGAGAAGAATGGTTAGAAAGATGACATAGAAATATGGCAAGAACTGTTAAAAAGCACAACACAACAATTAGTTCTTTTGAATAATATGATTAGGAAAGAAACACAACCAGCCAAAATTTACATGTGAAAACAAAGCTGGCACACTCCAAAAGAATAGCTAATTTTCCCATACATAATGAAATGCCGAGAGAGGCCCCACCTGCAGTTCCACCAATAGAATTAATGCAGCATGTAGGAATCAGGCTAAACCAAAGATAGAATTGTCTTACCAGCCCGAGCACAGAAGAAGACTTGACTTTGTCTCCCCAGTCTCAGTGACATAGACTGCATCTATCTGCAATCATTGAGGAATGAAGAAGCATTCAATTGTATGCACCAAATACAGCATATTCAGTATAGGTTAACATACATCTCTCTGAAACCAAAATTGAAACTGAGTTCTATAAAGAAATGCTTAGGGTAAAGATACATTCACAGTTCACCTATAAGTAGACGCCCCCTATCATGCTCATAAATGACTAAACACAACATCATCCCACCATTATATACATTTACATGATACATGGGCTAAAATAGCTAGGAGAGCTTAAACAAACCTTCGAAGGTTTCGCTCCCCAGATTGTGCACTTCCCATTGGTCTTGCGAAAGATCTGTCTTTGACGATCACAGTCGTAATTGATATAGATACAGACTAATCCAGCAAAAAATATGCTCCAGGCCACCTAATATATCAAAAAACTCAAACATATTAACTAGAGTACATTAGACACATGGCAGACTTAACTCAAGTGCACTATGACACCTGACATACTCTCCCTCCTCCCTCCATCCCTCCCTCCTCGCATGTGTGTGTGTGTGTGTGCGCGCGCGCGGCATGCGTGTGTAGTGCGCGCGTGCGGGCATGCGTGCGTGCGTGCGTGCTGCGCGCGCCCCGCTCACGTGCATGGGTGGGTTGGTGGGTGGGCTTTTTTTTGTGTGTGTGTGTGTGTGTGTGTGTGTGTGTGTGTGTGTGTGTGTGTCAAGGCAGTCCAGTGTTTCGGTGCGTTCAGTTCGGTGCGCGTAAGGTGCGAGGACCGAATGGTATCCGAAGGTAAGGTGCGTAAGGTGCGTACAAATACACATAAATTCATAAGAATCTAAGATATTATATAAATATATTATGCATATTGAAAGTTAATAACAATCACAACCATAATCCATTAATGAAGTGGGAACCAAGTGGCATAAAACAATATAATAGAGGGAGAAATTATGATCTCTGATAAATCATAAATATGAAGTGAGAAACCTTGTAACATGAGGACTCTAGCCTCTAAGCTCTTAACCTCTTAGGTAATAAACTAAGGGCTCTCTCTCTCTCGACACTAGGTAGTAAGAGAAGGCAATCTTGAATCCACTCTCGGACTGAGAACAGTATGTGTGTGGGGCTGAGGTGATGACTGAAGGGCAGGGCCAAGGCTGAGGGGAAGTCAATGGGGCTGGGCTTGAGCTATGGAAGATTCAAGTGTGTCAATGGGCTGAGTAATGAGCTATGGAATGTTGAAACTCTTGAGATGCCTGTTGCCCAAAGCTAGGTTAAAACTTAACATTCAAAATCGAATTTTAAAATTCATGCATGTAACCACGAATTTATCGAACCGAATGGCACCAAACGCAAAAAAATCCGGTTCGCCGCACCGAATCTGCTCTCTCTCTCTCTCTCTCTCTCTCTCTCTCTCTCTCTCTCTCTCTCTCTCTCTCTCTCTCTCTCTCTCTCTCTCTCTCTCTCTCTCTCTCTCTCTCTCCTCTCTCTCTCTCTCTCTCTCTCTCTCTCTCTCTCTCTCTCTCTCTCTCTCTCTCTCTCTCTCTCTCTCTCTCTCTCTCTCTCTCTCTCTCTCTCTCTCTCTCTCCCTCTCTCCCTCCCTCCCTCCCTCCCTCCTCCCTCCCTCCCTCCCTCCCTCCCTCCCTCCCTCTCTCTCTCTCTCTCTCTCTCTCTCTCTCTCTCTCTCTCTCTCTCTCTCCCCTCTCTCTCTCTCCTCTCTCTCTCTCTCTCTCTCCTCTCTCTCTCTCTCTCTCTCTCTCTCTCTCTCTCTCTCTCTTCTCTCTCTCTCTCTCTCTCTCTCTCTCTCTCTCTCTCTCTCTCTCTCTGTGCGTGCGTGCGTGGGTGCGTGCACGCGTGCGCGAGTGAGTGTGTGTGTGTGTGTGTGTGTGTGTGTGTGTTGTGTGTGTGTGTGGTGTGTGTGCACGCACATGTGTATACACACAGTGCACACACATGATGAATCACGATGATGATGTGGGTCGATGTAGCTGTCTCTGAACTGATACACAATCAAATTTCCTACATGCATATATGTAAAGAGGATGTAAATATTTGTAGTAAGTGGAGTAGGTGGTTTTCTTTCCCTTGCTTAGTAATAAATAAAATAAAACTAGGAGTCTAATAATACAGCACAGTAACAGGTTTCAAGTCTAACGACCTGCTATTAATAACACATCTTCATCAGTATACACATCAGGTCAGGATCTTCGATTCCTAAAGTTATAGATGTGACTTCTGCTGTTTTCTGTGCCTGCGATAGTTTACTGTTTTGCATTCCTGTTGCATATCTAGTAGTACTGAAATGTCTCCTTTATCAGCCTCTGCTGGACCTACAGCATCAAAAGATTTAGTGTCTTTGGACACATTTAACAGATGACAACATTACGCAGTTTCTACTGGAGCGATTCAATGGAATCCACAGATATGCAAAACAGTCCTACAGTCCAAGTGCATGCCTCCAATGCGCAAGCTCAAGAGGTTGTTGCTAAAACCCAGGAGAAGGATGTATTCGATGTGGAAACATTAAAATGTCCTATGGATGAGGGTCTTGCTAAAGATAAGAATATTCAAGAGGCTTTAGAGGTGGAAATAGATCCCTCTCTGATTGCAATTCAGCACTGATGTTTTATGAAAGAGGTTTGATTCTCTTCTTCACTGCTTGTATCCCCCTTGTGGTTGATGCAGCTGAAGCCATTAATCTGAGCCTGGGCTATGATGCAATTGATAAGTATTTATTCTGGACATGGCCTCTTTAAATTAGCGTTCAAATCAACCAGCGTGAAAGCACAATTTATTGAGCGGCAAACAGTCCTTTTTGCGGAAACATGGCACATGTTTTCCCTTGAAAGCTTGTAAAGGCAGGAGCTACTTTATAATTGCCCATATGGGTAGAATTAGATGATCTCCCATCTTTTCTTTGGCCAACTATTGGGAATGTTGAGAAAACACTAGAAAGAGCTCTTTATACATGCCTTCCATATCTGCTCCAGCCTCCCAATAAGAACCAGATATGTGTCTTACATGCAGGCCATCCCCAAAAACTTGAAATACCAATGTGCACTCCATGGGAAGAAAAAATATACCTAAAGTGAGGAACATGGCTCGGGCGTGCTAAGACTGTGGCAATCTGGGACATTATTCTAAAAAATGTCCAACCCTTGAAAGTGAAGTGAAACTCATTCGTGCATGTGCAGGAAGTAAAGTTGTGTCAGAAGAGCAAATATTCGGCAGGCAAAGGCCTGTGCTGCCTGTGACTCAACCCTGACCTCCATCAAATCTGCCGATTGTTGTTCCTCAACCAAATGACCCTAAGGAAAGTTTTTATCACTCAGATACCGGTTCCTCCTCCTGCAATTCTTCCTAATAAAGATCAGCCTCTTGAACCCAAAAATGGTGAAGGAACCAGCAAGGACAGAAGACCAGTGAGCAGGAAAAAAGAAATGTTGGCAATGATGTATTTACCACAATCACATATTAGAAATCTCTTCAAGGGGCAAACAATGGCAATTTCAGTCAGGTTATCCCACTTCACCCATGGATGATGCTAACTTTGCTCCACAGAATAAGACTTATTACCACATTACTCGGAACATATGCATAATATGAATTTTGTACTACATGATATTGCTCCTTCCCTCGCACAAATGGATCCACCCTTAATGCTTCATATTGTTACATGAAGCTTGCAACTTAGAATATCCAAAGATTATGGCAATGGATAATGAAGTATCAACTTGATGTAGTGGCCATTCAAGAGCATAAGTTGCATGATCTTATTGGTACCACTGTTTCCACTAAAAATTTTCAGTTGTTATCTGATGGTAAAAGGGATGGATACTCTGGATGCCTTCTTATAACTCGTAAAGGTATTCAGATTAGAATAGTTTTTAATGATCCTCATCAAAGGTTTAATTTGTTTCAGTTGGACTTAGATGATAAAACATATCTCTTATTCAATGTATATGCTCCTAACACACCGACACAGAGAGTTCGCACTTACGTTGACTGCCATTGAACAATGTGCTTTTAGAATTTTGCAAATGCACGCTATCATGTGTGGTGACTTTAATACAGGTGAAAGAGAGGCATATTGTTCCACACCATCATCTCTTTGTATGCAAGAAAAGGAACTCTGGCCTCTTCACTGCATGTCTTAAAATGTCAAGATGTATGGGAGCCGGTAGGACGACATCCATTGTGTTTTACTCTCACTCTCGTTCGCATCCAAATGCAATGAGTGGACTGGATAGATATTACTATTTGCATGCTTCATCTTTGTACGGTACATCTTCAGCCAGAGACTACTACTACCCTATTGCCCAATCATAACCGTCTCAATGTCTCATATATTTATTGGAAAGACATTAATTTTTCGAGTAATTTTTCTGCCTCAGACAGCATATAACAAATGGGAATTTGTTGTGGCATCTATGTAAAACTTTATCAGAGATTGTGGCAGCAAATTTTGTAATACAATATTGTGTTGTATACATCAAAAATATGAAGCTATTAAGTTGTAGTACATGCATTATTGATTCAAAGAACACTGATCTTAATCACTTAAAACAAAACAACATAGTTGATAATCAGTAACATATCATTTAAATTTCCTAGAGAGAAATATTAGTTGTTCATAATGAGATTCGAGAAGAGAAATTTGCTCTTCACGGAGATTCTTTTTAAATGGTGTAAAATGTACTCTTGTAAAGTTTGAAACATACTTGAGCCCCAAGGTTGACTGGATGGTTCACCAGATACATTGCTGGAGATGTGTAAACCGAAGGAACCCAAACAAGGCATCCCCAACAAATATAAAATCCAGCTGAGCATATCACAAAAACATATATAAAAAATGAGGGACTTTCCAAAAAACAACTGCGGCATGTTTGTAGAATATGCTAATCTAACTAGCCTTTACTGGCATCTGTAACACATTAAATAACAGCAATAACAGCAATAATGATATTTTACCAACAAAGACAAACAGATATAATGCTAAACATGGATGAACCTCGATCATGTGCAATATCCATTGTATTCCAGTACCCTGACTCCCACCAGAAAACTTTGTGATATAAATTAGCATCAGGACACTGCTCACCAGCAGTGAATCAGAGACCCTTCCTTGAACTTCATACTGTGAAAGAAGAAAACTTGTCAGAACTCTTGAGATACAAAGATCAAATAAACTTTTGGACTGCAGAGAGCAATGTTTTCTCAGAAAACAAGGGTTTATTTTTTGTTTTTTCTTCTAAGTCATTGCGACAAACCTGAAAATTAGATAACCTCTAGGAAATAACTACTACATAGCGAGAATTCCCTAGAATAATTCGTTTTTGGATGGATCAAGATAATTATTCATGGGGTATCCACATAGTTAAAAAAAAACGCGTTTTTTCTCATTATAAAAATGTTTAGGACATCCAGACAATCCGGGCGTCCTAATACGTTTTTTTGGACTTTTCTTTTTTGGGGAAAAAATTTTCCTCGCGTTTCAGGTCTATTACACTCCCGAGCTGCGCATTCTTTTGAGCTTTGGCTGAGTGGAGAAGTGAGTGGAGAAGCCCTCATGAGTTATGCATACTTTGAGTTGCACACTTTCTAAGTCTTTTCCCTCTCTTGCCTTCTCTTTATTTGCACATACTCTTGCCTTCTAGACTCTCTTCCCTTCTTTGCACATAGTTTCAACTTTCAGCCCTCTAAGCTCTTTGATTTCTCTCTCTTTGGAAACATAGAGATCATATGATGTACTAATAGTAATTTATCATGATTCATATGTTTATATTATATAACTTCATTGTTTATTATATAGGAAGACCACTTTATGTGATGCAGTGAGAAAAAAATAGGATTGGTTTCATAAACCAATCCATGCTCTTGCTCATATTCTTCATCCATTATGGAGAAGTGAGCAACAATTTACAGACATTGAGCTAGAGGATAGCTGGATTGATTACATCATGCGATGGAGCGCTGGTGATGTTGGTATTTTGTTACAGTTAGAGAGTGAGAGATTGCAGTTCCGTAGCATGGAGCGCTACTTTTGACAGCCCACATGGAGCGCTACTTTGGACAGCCCATTGCACGGCTACGCGAGAACCAGGTTGCTCCGGTCACATGGTGGGAGAAATATAGAGTGAGCACTCCACTATTGGTAAGTATTTTTACCATTTGAATCTTTCCGAATCCATTTGAATCTATTTTTAAATTTTTATGTCATGATTTATTTTTTCACGAATCACAACGATTAGCCTTGCGAATTCTTTCGCAAGATTGTAGCACAGGTCTTGCAGAGAGGAACTGGAGTACATGGGCTTTATTCCATACAAAAAAAAGGAATAGATTGAGTCCTCAACAACTTGAGAGATTGGTTTATTGTCATTGTAACCTCAAGTAATTAGAGACTAAAGGGATCAACATAGCCCCACTACATGTAAGTTCTAACTTTGAAGTTTTATGAAAGCTTAAAGCTATTTATATACCCTATAGGCTACACTATAAAGGCTATACTCTAGAGTCTAGACTCAAATTTGATTTTAAAAAATTAAATTTGCAGGTGAATGTTGATCTAGTTGATATTGGTAAAGTCAAAGATATTCCTCAAATCCCTCAGGAAGAAAGGGATATCTTTGCCATGCTTACAGAGGAGTCTCAGAGATTTGTACGATAGACTCATAGCCTCACTCGAAGGGGTAGGTAAATTGTAAATTTGTAATACATACTGTTTATGTAGGTGATCCATCATTACCATCTACTAGTCGGCATCCACGCAAGTATGTTTCAAGAAGGGTGGACCATGTCGTGGAAGGGGTGGTGGATCCTCTACCACTCAGAGATTGTTGAGATTGCAGCTACATTTGGACATACAGACTCAGATGGTACATCTTCATGGGCTAGGACATTTGATATGAGCCCATAGAAGATGTCTCTACCGAAGACATTGCGGAGCCATCTTAGACTTTAGTTTGTATAGCATGCTCATATTTTCTAGACATAGTGTGATAGTGATCAGTTGGATCATGGATGTATCTTGTTTGATTTAGACTTATCACATGGTTTTACCACTTTTGTATGAGACTTGAGTCATGACATTAACGGTTCATCATTCATATACATTCTGCCCTAGTATTGTCTTCTAAGTTCTATAAGGTTGTAGAACATCTTGACATTTAGTTTGCAGTTTCTGAAGTATCCAGGTTCATGTAGAGTTATTCATTGAAAAGCAATCAAGAAAATTTTTAGATATTTGAAAGGAACTTCTAGATATGCTATGGTATTTTCGAGATAGCCACATATTTTACTTAGAGGTTTTCAGATGTTGATTGGGCAAAAGATAAAGACTCAAGAAGAAAGACAAGTGGTTATTGTTTCCTTCTAAGTGATTGTCTTATCTCTTGGATGTCAAAGAAATAGCCCACAGTTGCTACATCTTCAAGTGAAGCAAAGTAGAGGACAGCCTTTACACCTACACTTGAATCAGTTTGATTGCAGAAAATTCTAAATTATCTTGATGTTCAAGTTCATCTTCAAGTTCAAATATTTTATGAAAGTCAAAGTGCTATTGCTATTGCAAAGAACCCTATTCATCATGCTAGGACAAAGCATATTGAGGTACATTACCACTACATTCGGAAACAGGTATTTAAAAAGCACATTGACTTAGTCTACATACCTATAAGTGAAAATGGTGCAGATATTTTTACCAACTAGAGAACGACATCAAAAGTTTTGCAAATTATTGAACCTTGTACCATTATGACATTGAAGGGGGGATTGTTGGAAACAATGTCAGAATAGCACAAAACCCTAATTTCCAACAACCCTATTTTTGGGGACTCAGCCAATTTTTTGGGTACAAAAAGTCAAAAATGTTTATTAGTTTATCAGATAGAGCAGAGCTTTCATTTGATACATAACATTTAATCATCAGAGGTCTAGATCAAGAGAAAAAATCTAACCCTAATTTTTTAATAAAAATAGGTTTTTATCTCATTTGAACCTCCCAATGAGTAGGTTAAGGAAAGCAATGTCTCTTGTTCATCTGATGCATATTCTATGAGATAACTGATGAAATACATCCGAAAAGCAAGTTTAATATAATTATGATTGCAAATTTCAGCTTTTTTGGCGATAGCTTTTGATTTTTGTAGCTTTTCATGGATGTTTTCACTGATCACTTCCAAAGCTATATAATAGACCCATCTTCACACACACACACATCTTCACACATACACACCCTCTTCATACCTCTTAGGCACTTTACACACAAATTCTTGTATCTAGTTCCCTATTTCTGCCTAGATTCAAAGTTTGTAATCGTCTACACATTGTAATTGACATTTATAAAATAGCGTAGGTAGGCTATTTGCTTACCGTTGCACTTGAAAATATTATCTGCTCTCTCCATCTATCTATCTCTCACTCATCTCTTTTTATGTATTAAGGTGTGTATGCTGAGGTTCATGTGTTGGAAGATCGTGTAAACCTGTGATTTATATTGTTATTAAGGTCCACCCCACTTCCAACACATGAACACCTCTCAATTCATTATTAGCTTTCCTCCTAACATCTTCATTTAGAATTGAGCCTCACCCCATCCTAGCTTAGAGTAAGAGACTTACTGAAGGAGACAACTATGCCTCCCAAGAATGTGAAAGAGTGATAAGGAAGAAGTTGCTTGGAGCTTGTCATCAAATGATGGAAAGCCTATATCTTGAAACTGATTGAGTATACTTGTAAAAGTGCTAAGGTGCTCCTAGGGTGGCTTCAATTCATTGACTTGCAATCTAACAAGCTTCTTCACCAAGTGGACTTGATTCATAGGTATCTTGTTTTCATATCTGGATTTAAACTTTTTCCATTTGTCAATAGTTGTTCATAAGCCCTTAAGCTTTGTGAGTATTTTATTGAAGACGGCCATTTTGATATATATCATGGCCTTCGAAGTTCTTATTGGACTTTGCATGATCATCATCTATAATTGATACCGGTTTAAAACCCACTATGGTTCCTCACACTCTTTTAGAAAGAGTATGTCTTGAATGCACTCCTTCCATAGATCAAAACCATTACCATCAAATTTCTCAATCTCCAAAAAACTCTTACCATCTACAGTAGCAGTCGGCACAATACTTATTCTAGGCTATAAAGCATAGTTTGCCTTCATAAAAAACCTTGTATTGGAGCAAATATATAGTTGTTTTTAGGTATAAAGCTCACCAAAGGCTTCCAAATGCCATTGTAAAGGAAAGATTATGAAAGCAAACTTTTATTTGATAAATTACAACTTGTTGTAATTTTGTAACACGTTTATCCTTAACCCAAGACTTCACGAAAATGAGCACGAAGTGTACGAGGTAATAGGAAGATGAAAGGGCTTTGGCAGGATAATTTCCGGTTATAAAAGGAGAAAATAAAAAGGTTAGAATTACCAAACAAAGTGGTTGTAGCAATCCTTTGAAGTTGAAAATGGCCTTCAATTCATGCAAGAACCATCTTCTAGAAGAACCTCTTCACGATTCACAATAGAATACTATCACAAGCTCCAATTCTCTTATTATACTTCCCTCTGATACCAATTGAAGAGAGGGGAGTCCCAAATTAGTAGATATCGTCACAAGATATCACCACTAGTGTGATGAGAGAGCTTGAAATGAGAGAAAAAACCCTTTGGATTAAAGGACGAGAGCTTAAATAGTGAGAGAGAGGAAGAAGGTACACATGAGAATAGAGAAAGGGGATAGAGAGAAGATATGAATTGTGGAGAGAAAGAAAGATAAAGTAAAAGAAAGATAGTCACTTGCCTTCACTCTTAACTTCAAATTCACCTTTGCAATAAAGTTGATTTTCTCTCTTTGAGAAAAGAGAAATCAACACAAACTTTTTGACCCTTTTCAAAACCTTAATGTTACAAAACATTAAAAGAATCTTGCAACAAGCTTTATCCCAAGAATAATAAATATGCATAGTGCATCATGCATCAATATGCAATGTGCATCATGCATCAATATGCAATGTGCATCATGCATCAATATGCAATGTGCATTTTGCATTATGCATCGTTCATTATGCATTATATGCATGATCATAATTGTTAATGACCACATTCTGACCTCTAATAAATTTGTTAAAATGTTTTTGACACATACAGACATAACCTTTTTTCCATTAATTTAACAAAAAAAAAAAACATATATACTCATGAGACATATTAGAAATAAATGATTCATCCATAAGACATCATTCATGTATCAAACAATTGCTCAGGAACCATGGATAACCAAAAAATCAAGCAAAAACATATGTATGTACACATCAAGATTCACACCCTAAGCAAAAAATAAGGCCTCATAGTAACACATCCGTTACAAGTTAGTATAGGAAGTTAGCCAAGTGTTAGAACTTAGCCATAAAGGTTACTAATGTGTCTAGATACCACAACGTGCATCATGATGCATCATCCATCATACATCACATTGTTGCATTTCGTATCATAAATAATTATGACCATTGTGCATTAATAATTGATAATTATGCACCAATTCCACGCTCCATAGGCGAGTTGATTGGGCACTCACCTCTTGAGGCAGAGGTGTGTTCATTCCCTGCGAGCTACTAGACATGCTTTAACCAATGTGGCCAATCTATCCTCGTAATGCCTTCGAGCCGTTGAAATTAGATGCCTTCGAGTAGCCCATTCCTTGTGATGCTTTGGTTGGGCGGCCCTTTCTTTGTGATGTTTTGGCAGTTTAACCCTTACTTTGTCGAATATAGGGGTCTCGTGGGTACTGTGCCCTTCACTTGTACAATTGCTCTTTCAATAATTCAAGCTCGAGGATATTAGGCTTCGACCGAACTTTCATTGTACAAACATACGTGCTTTTCACATGTTTTTAAAATGTGAAAGAGCAACTTTATGATATCTATAGAACATTTTAAATGGCCAAATGGGGGAAAAAACAATGTGTCCATTTTTACACGGGAAAAAATAACACATTTATTTTAACCTCTATTTATACATTCTCTCAAACTAAAAGACCTCGTACATCAACTCCAAAATTTACAAGCTCAATAACTTCAAGCATTCCAAGTCCAAGGATATAACATTACTTTGTTCCAATTTTCAAGTTTGATTACTAAACTTTTATTTACATTTTTTGGATCTCAATAAAACATTATGCTTTTTTTCCTCTAAAACATTCCCAATCTGTCTACTTCCAAAGCTAACCATAGTAAAAACATAATACCGTTATAACTTGTATGTATAAAGCTTAGCTATCTATTGATATATGACATAGCGTTTGGAGCAAAATTGGAGGGTTAAAAGTCAAACCCTAATTTCACGTCAATGGTCAGAAAGTCAACAAAATCAAACTTAAAGAAATATGACATGTGGCAAAATCTTGTGACTTTCATCCTATGGCTATTATTAGCCCAACGTAAGGCAATCAGTAGCTAATAAAAGCATACGTAAATTTTCCCCAAAAATAAAGCAAATCTAGCTCAAGTTTTTTTCAAAAGTCTAATTTTTAGCTTTATTTGTTGAGCTTTTTCGTTATGCTTTTCTTGAGGATATGAAAACTATAAAATGGGCAGCGTATGAGCCTATTATCATCACTCAAGGAGAGCTCTTTCACAACTTAGTTAGGAGAACGTCTACTTTAACCTTCAAGAAGTGGAGAACTAGGGTTTCTTCTTCTTCTTCAACAAGGAAGGCAGCAGCTACGGTTGCTAGTTATAAATTTACCAAAGTGAAGACAATAGCTTGGAACAGACATGAGAGAAATAGAAACATGAAAGAACAGAAAACTCATAGAGAGATAAAGGAGCAAAGCTCCACATATATGTGCCATATATTCCAAAAGATGAATCACATGAATGTTACAAAGAATCATAAAAGTATGCAAATAAATGCACAAGTTGCTACATATCTTCATAACTTCACAATCTCCATCATATGTAGATGACATTTGCCATGTGTAGATAAGCTCCAAGTCAATGTCCTCCTTATGGATGAAGAAAAAACACAAACCCTAGCTGCTGCCCTCCTTGTTGAAGAGTAGAAAACCCTAATTTCAGCTTCTCCTAAAGCTCGAAGAGACATCCTCCTAGCAAGCTCATGTCTTGCTCCTCAGAGAGTGATAATTGTAATGCTTCCAACCTTTATCTTATATGGATTTTCAGGCCCCACAAAAAAACTATATCGAAAAAGCTTCAAAAAAAGCTATTTTTGCCAAAAATAATCTGTAATTTTCGGAATTGGATGCTTTTTAATATTGCTTAGCTCTTTGTTGATTGAATCTTAGTCGTTAGATAAGATCTTGCCCTATGTCAAACTGATTTTTGACTTTATGTTGGCTTTTTTATTAAAAAAAACTTTTGACCTTCAACTAGGGTTGGACTTTAGAACCCCTAAGTGTACTCCAAATTGTATATCTGATATATCAATGGAAAGCTCTTGAAGAGTACTATCCGAATCTGAAATTCATTTAAAAAAAAAAAAACTGCAAGATTTCATCATTTTTTGCTTTGGTCTGACCATGGTGGACTTTGCCAAAAATCTGAACTTTCTCTGAGATATTTGCAATCCTCTTGTGGAAGGTTGCTTTTCCAACAATCCCCTCTTACCCTAACACAATGGGAATATGCCAAGATAGGTAGATATTCTATTGGTTGATAAAAATATTGTTGCTAGCTAACAAAAATGTTGTTACTGGTAGCTATAAAGATCATGCCATTGTTCATAAAAATACAATAAGACTTTTACATGAAGAGCACTCCCATACCACATCCCATACTCTTCTCATCCAAGTATTTTCTTGGAAAGATAGAGACAAACAAACCAATGACATCACTGACATTTAAATGCATTAAATGCTAGTGGATAGTATGTAGACTCCAACATACTTCAACTCTCAAGATGGCTAGGCCTATCAAGTATCGTCATATGCCTTCATCTACACCTATCTAAATAACACAATATACAAATACAAGAAGATTAAAATTTGTCCACCATAAAATTCTGAATGTAGATATGTTCCCCCCCCCCCTTATAATCATTTGTCTTGATAATCTTGCAAATCTTCATAAAAATATGATGTAAACCTGAATATGACCTGTTATAAAAACAACTAATGAACTGCGTTTGACATGTGTCTTCCATATTGCTCTTATTTTTTTATTATATGCACTATTCTCAACATGCTCTATGTACACTATTTCCACTTGCTCTAATACCAATTGCTCCTTTTTAACGCCCGCATTTTAATATAGAAACAAAAATGAAATAGAGACATTACACAAAGTCATAGAGAGATGAAAGAGCAAAGCTCCACGTATATGCCATACATTCCAAAAAATGAAGTACGTGAATGTTACAAAGAATCATAAAAGTATTCAAATAAATGCACATGTTGTTGCATATCTTCATAGCTTCATAATCTCCATCATATGTATAGATTATCTCCACCATGTGTAGATAAGCTCCAAGTCAATGTCCTCCTTATGGATGAAGAAGAAACACAAACCCTAGCTGCTGCCCTCCTAGTTCAAGAGTAAAAAACCCTAATTTCAGCTCCTCAAGCTAGAAGAGACCTCCTCCTAGTGAGCCCATGTCTTGCTTCTCAATGAGTGATGATTCCAATGCTTCCAACCTTTATCTTATATAGATTTTGAGGCTTTACTAAAAGTTGTATCTAAAAAACTCAGAAAGAGCTATTTTTGGAAAACAAAATTATGCAATTTTCGGGATTGGATGCTTTTTAATATTGCTTAGCTTTTTGTTGATTGAATGCTGGTCGTTAGATAAGGTCTTTCCATGTGTCCAATTGATTTTTTACTTTTTAAAGAAATTTGACTTTTGACCTGCAATTACAATTTGACTTTTGAACCCCTCAATATACTCCAAATTGTATATGTCATATATCAACAGAAAGCTCTTGAAGAATACTATCCACATCTAAAATAAAAAAGTGATGCACCATTGATCATTTTTTTACATTGGTTTGTACGTGGTTGACTTTGCCAAAGATCTGAAATTTCTCTTAGATATGTGCAACCCTATTGTGGAAGGTTGCTTCTTCAACAACCTCATCTTTTATGGAGATTGTGAAGTTGAAGAAGGGAAGCAACAAAAGCATTATTTATACCTATTCATATGCTTCATTGTTACATTCATGTATGTACTTCATATTAGAATGTATGGCAAATATATGAAGCTCTAATCATTTCTCTCTCATTCTCTTCTCTATTCTTTATTGTGTCTCTATTTTCTTTATGTCCTATATTGATTGTGGGCCTAAAAACCAACAATTGGTATCATTGCAAGTGAAAATAGTGCACATAGAGTATATTGAGAGCGGTGATGCATGTAGAAAGATAAGAGAAACATGGAAGACGCAAGTCAAGCTCAGTTCATTAATCGACAAGTGGAAGCACAATCCTTCAATAAGGCAATTGTCAAGAGCTTGTTGAGTATATAAACCAAGGAAAATGAACTCCTGAGGGGGTCATATCAGTCCTATTTGATTGCACAAGCAATCATTCAAACATTTTGCACATATTCTTATTACTATAAGAAGACATATTAAGATTTTTATCAAGATTTGCAAAATCAATAGGATAAAGACTTGTGTGCAAGGCGCACATATAGATCTACATTCAAAATGTTATGATGGACAGTTTTTCACTTTCTCGTTTCTGTGTGTTTTGTGTTATTAAGATAGGTGTAGATGAAGGCGTATGAATGATACTTGATAGGCATGGCCAACCTTGAGAGTTAAGTATGTTGGAATCTACACACCATCTGCTAGCAATTTGATGTCAGTACTATCATCCCTTTGTTTGTCTCTATCCTTCCAAGTAATATTTGGTTGAGAATAATATGGCATGTGTGAGTCTTATTTGTGATGTGTTTTATGGGAGGGCTCGTCATGATCAAAGTCTTTTCGTGTGTTTGTGGACACTTGCATGACACCATATAGCAATTGAAAATTATACAAGTACTTACATCAAAATCTTATCAGAATACTATCCACCAATAAAAATATACCTACCTAGCATATACCCCTTGTGTCAAAATTCCAAAAAGTTTCAATTTCAGACAAAGTCAATTTGGTCAAATCAGGTCAAGATATAATCAAAATGGTCAAATTTTGCCCCAAAAAAAAAAAAAAAAAAAAAAAAAACCCACAGGCAATGATCAATGTGAGATATCTAACCCAGAAGACCCACAAATACTACATACCATAGAGGATGAGTCTACAGCTCGAGCCTCAGCTGACTGTACACTCACTCACTATGGCACTCATCTACTCAGACTAGGTTCTCGACATAGTCTCGCTATCTATAATGGGATGGCTCTCGACATAGTCTCAGTGGCCTACCTCAAGAGGATTGACATGCATACCACACTTAGCCACAGATGGAAGGGCAAGTACAGTAGATTACGTCATGGGATCCAAAGAGGCCATCCACCTACTTACCTCATTCACCATCCCACCCATACCCATTGGGGCCGATCACACATACCTCGCTCTCTCCCTCAAGGGAGACACCCCTAAACACATCCGCAACAAGCATCCCACACACCACCACCCACTTCACACACTAGCTAGCTCACATACATGCGGCTCAAGTCGAGAAGGACCTTCCCTTGCTTCATCCTGACACTCCACTATCCCTACTCACCTCATAGATAGCATCAGTCCTTCAGACATCAGCCATCAACTCCTTCCCACACACCATCCATTCTGGTCACACACCTCCTCCTAGGACTATGCCACAACATCGCTGCTATGATGAGGAATGCAGAGATCTCTACCGTCGACTACGAGCTGAGGGAGCATTGGGAGAGATGACAGAGAGAGAGGCCAAGGGGTGGATGAAGACCCTCACACGTCAGAAGAGGAGAGCCTTTGAGGAGGCACGGGAGCTTGAGCTATACCATCTCTTTATGAGTATGGACAATGCTGCAGCATGGCATACCCTACGAGAGCCATGCCCGACCATGCCTATTGGGGACCTACACACATGGCATAATTATGATGAGAGATTATATGAGGCACTTGGGCAACCTCCCATTACCCAGCCGCTTGAGCCTCGCCCTATTAGTTCTTCTCTCTTCACAACAAAGATGGTTGAGGGGGCCATAGGACGACTACGACATGGACGTTCGACAAACCACACAAGTATGCAGAGACTGAGGGGCTACGAGCGCGAGGCCATGCACGTTTTCGACGAGCTTTCTCTACTATTGATCACATCTTCATTTTGCGCTTCCTCATTGATGGAGCCAGGGTGTGGAAGAAGAGATTATATTGCTTCTTTGTGGACTTCCGCAAAGCTTTTGATACAGTGCCATGAGAGAGGCTCTTCCGGCGCCTCCAGAGCTTGGGAGTACCATCAGGGATGATTTGGGCCATCTATGCAATCTATGAGAAGGTGGCTGGGAGGGTACAATGTCCAGGTGGTATGAAGGTATGTCTGAGGCCATTGCTAGCACCATCGGTGTTAAGCAAGGCTGTCCACTCTTCGCCACTCTAATTGGTCTCTACATCGACGAGATTGAGGACTACATTCTCCGAGCTGGAGGAGCGGATGCTGACCTCACAGGTACACATGTCCACATTTTATTATATGCCGATGACATTGTATTGATTTCAGAGTCACATGAGGGATTACAGCACCACTTGGATGCCCTGAATGAGTTTTGTACACAGAGGCGCTTGAGAGTAAACCTTGGCAAGACCAAGTTCATGATCTTCCACACCTCCCCCATGGTGAGGAATGGAGCAGGATTCACAGCTCGCACTGGACAGATTGAGGTGGTCACTTCCTATGTCTACCTCAGAGTCACATTCACGAGCTTGCCTCGCCCTTCAGCATGAGACAGGCAGCCACCGATAGACTCACACGAGGATATGCAGCTTTAGCTATGTTAGAGTGGAGATGTCACCGGGAACACTCCCAAGAGCCCCGCACGAAGGGGTGGCTATTTGACACACTAGTTAGACCAGCTATGATGTATGTTGTGACAGTTTGGGTCCCAAGCCTCACAGTCACCCAATGGAGTGCAATAAAGATCTCACGACTATTTTGTGGAAACAGTCAATACCACATGACATCATTAGGGCAGAGCTAGCTGCACCACCCATGGTAGTAGATGCACTATTCCAGACTGTCTCCTTTATTCAGAGGATGAGGGAACTCCCTACATACAGACTCACACACACACACAGAGCTTTTCACGCATCTATTCCAGACTATCTGCTTTATTCAAAGGATGAGGGAGCTCCCTACAGAGAGACTCACACACAGATCTTTTCACGCATCTATACAGATATCAGAGTCAGGATATGAGAGAGCTTGGCAGAGTCAGGATATGAGAGAGCTTGGTACACTCACGTTAGAGACTGGTTTGATAATCATGGACTTGATATGGACAGATTGTCGCCTTTTCAATATGACCCAAACTCACCTCACATCCACCTCTCCCGTCAGGAGAGGAACGTTGTGCTCAGACATGATCTCCGGAAGCTCTACATTAGTCAGACATGGCACACACCACACATGGGATCGAGACTATCGCACTACCGAGACCAGTTCTTAGAAATACTAGCGTACGGTTTCATCCAGCGACCACGCTACATGGATACTTACATGCCTCATAGCTCGAGGGTAGCGATTGGCCAGTTGAGAGTCTCATCACACCGACTAGATATTGAGACAGGTAGAGCCGCAGACATTCCCAGAGAAGAGTGTGTATGCAAGGTATGCAGAGTAGAGATGGAGGATGAGGAACACTTTGTGTGCAGACGTAGCGCATATGATGACATCGGAGGCAGATACGAGACTTTGTTTACAGGGCAGCTCACCCTCCGAGAGATCATGGACTCTAGAGGCCAACAACAGCCCGGGCGATTCTTACTAGAGATACGAAGTCAAAGAGATTCCCTACTCCAGCCTATTGCAGCAAGCCAGACAGGAGGGAGACAAAGTCAGCTCACTGTATTCAGCAGGCTCAGACCTCTCGAGCTAGGAGACGATCCCATGCTATTGGATATCGGGCCCCCAGACTTCACCGACACTAGATTGCAGATCCAGGCTTGTGACCATCGCGCCATGGAGGAGGACGATCCCAGATGACGCATCTGACGAGCCTGACGTCTCTGATGCGTGCATCTGACACCTCTGGCATGCAGATCTGACGTCTCTGTCGACCTTGCAGCAGCTGACAGGTACAGATCTGAAGGATCTGACGCGATCTGGCGTCTCTGACGACCTTGCAGCAGCTGACAGGTACAGATCTGAAGCGCTCGATACAGCAGATCTGAATATAACAGATCTGAAGCAGTACAGCAGATCTGAATTGTCCCCAAGAAGTTCGTACCCAGGAGTTCCTTGAAAGTTCTGTTTTGTTCGTGAAACATGACTTAGAGGTGTTAGGGTTTGCTGTCAGAACCCATAGATCAAACTGATGGCACCCTATTAACGAAATTCTGAAAAACCCTACAGTGGACACCACTTTCATTTGTTAAATATATAAGCAGGCAACAACATGGCACGGTTGGAAAAAAAAGAAGTGGAGGACATGATAACTAAAGCAATTAGAGAGGCAAAGAAGGAGGCAGACAGAGTACTCAATCAAGAAATGAGGAAGGCCATGGACAGAATAAGAGCCCTAGAAGATCATGTCAAAATTCTTGAAGAAGACCGAGATGAATGGAAAGCTAGACCCATAAGCTTCGAGAAGAGATCATTCAGCTGAAGGTTTCCCAAGAAGGAGAGATCACAAACCTAGATGACTTAAAAGAGGAACTCAAGAATGATTGGAAAATGGATATGCAAGAACACATCAAATCAGAGATGGAAGCAACACAAAATAGTTGGGTGGAAGTAGTAAGTAAACATATTAAAAAGGAGGTCAAAGAAGAAGTGAGGAAGGAAGTCAAAGAAGACGTGAAGAAAGAAGAGCTCACACGGGTTCAGGATACACTCGAGGAGGAGAGACTTCGACACATTCGAAGACTCCACATTCGGATTACGGGCCTACCCGAGGGAGCATCACCGGAGGCGGACGCCACCGACGTTTGCCATCGACTTGGATACGAGAGCATGCCCTTCACAGGCGCATGACGGGTTGGGAGGGATACATCCCGTTCGCGAGCACTCATCCTTCAGATGAGCTCCGAGGAGACACGGACCGCCTTTTTTAGACGCCGATCAGTACTACGTGGACTACCCGGTGGCACCCTTTACATGGATGAGGACCTCACGAGGCTGCAAATAGCACATCCATGTTCTTGTATGCCACAGATACTCCAAGCGCGCCGAGATGGAAGGAAGGCCTTTTATCGCGATGGTAAGGTCTTCATAGACGGGAGCCCTATCAAATAGGGCCACGTGGCCTATGAGACATCACTACACCAGGAGGCACCACTCAGAGGAGTGGTGTGGAACTTCAACGGGGCACTCTGGACGCGGCCAAACAGACTCGAGGAGATCCTGGAGTCACATGACTTTGCTTGCATCACTGAGACCCATGAGAGCCCAGAGAGAGGCCTACCTCGCATTGCAGGTTTTTATTGGGAATCTGCATTCAGGACCACGACGAGACAGAGTACAGCACGAGGGTCGGGGGGTGTTGCCATCATATTTAAACAGGAGATACAGAGCCGGATCCATATCTTAGGAAGAGACGAGGAGGCACGATACATGTGGGTAAGCATGGAGATAGCACCAGGGCGCTTGATCTACATTGCCATATGCTACTTCCCACCACGCGGATCCCGATACAAAGGACACGATCTAGGGGGACCGATACGAGACAGAGACTCACCATATACAGCAGTTTCAGAAAAGATACACTACAGCACCCTAGGTGAAGTCTTCCTTATGGGGGACTTCAATGGCCGCACCCGGTCACATCAATGCGAGGCATATGACATGGATCATCCACATCTCATGAGGGGTAGAGACCCGGATGAGACGAGCACCAGTAGAGTATCAGCAGATATGGGTCAGGACACCACCGGGTATGGCAGACATCTGCTTGAGCTAGGCAGCAGACACCATCTCGTTATATATAACGGGATGAACCACTGGCCAGGTTCGGGCAGACTCACTTGCTTCCCTCACGGAGGGGGTGAGAGCACGGTCGACTACATTTTGGGTACCATCTCTGGAGTTTCACTTATCCCCTCACTTAGTATTGGACGACACCCCTTTGGTGCTGACCATACATTTATCACATTCACACTTTCATCTCCTATCCCATTAGACCCTCCTTCACCCATTGAGCCACGCACCAAGATACACTTCACGCACGAGCTCTCACATGTGTATGCATACCACTTACACACTAGCCTACTCTCCCTCGATCCATTCTCACCTTTGGACACACTCACGTCACAGATCACCACCATCCTTCATGACTCAACCATCCGTAGCTTTCCACATCGCACATATACACATCCTCCATGCACAGGATCCATGCCCCAGAACCGTTGGTATGATACAGACTGTCGAGAACTCAGAAAACATTTACGGATTTTAGAGCATAGAGGGGATATTACACACAGGCAGGCACAGCGTCGCATGCAGAGCCTTACTCGCCACAAGCGGCGGGAGTGGGAGGAGAGACAATACTGGGATATTTACCATTTACTCATGAGTCGAGATAGTGCAGTGGCATGGCGACATCTCAGGGAGAGGAGACAGCAGACACCCATTCGAGACCCGAGCATTTGGCATAGCTACGCACAGAGCCTATACCAGATCCCAGACCAGAGTCCCATTCCCAAGCCTCAGAGCTCACGCCCCACTACCTCTTACTTCTTCACATCCACCATGGTGAGCCGCGCTATTTCACATATGCAGCATGGTAGAGCTCAGGACCACTTCAGTTTACAGGCAGAGCACCTCATATACGGACGCAAGACTCTAGCACCACTCATTGCCCACCTCTTCAACCGTGCACTCGTTGAAGGGTTCCCTGACTCATGGACTGAGCACATCATAGTGCCCATTCATAAGTCAGGTGATGTTATGGATCCAGCTACATATCGGACGATCATGATTGGCCCCACATTGACCAAATTATATGGGACAGTGCTGGAGACAGAGTTGAGCACTCTCGCAGAGAGGAAGGGTATCAAGGCCCCAGGACAGGCAGGTTTTAGACGAGATTACTCTACCATTGACCACATCTTCACTTTGAGATGCCTGATCGACCAGGCAAGAGTGAGGAAGAGGAGATTATACTCCTGCTTTGTGGACTTCCGCAAAGCCTTCGACACAGTTCCCAGGGAACGACTCTTCAGACGCCTACTTGATATCGGAGTTCCATATGAGATGATATGGGGGATCTACGCCTTATATGAGAGTATCTGTTAGAGTCAGATGTCCAGGTGGCTTATCCGACTCACTTGCTAGCACTATCGGGGTGAAGCAAGGGTGCCCTCTTTCACCCACCCTCTTTGGTCTATACATTGATGAGATAGTGGACTTCATACGACAACAGGGAGGGGAGGGCATTGAGGTACGAGGGACTATTGTTAATATTCTTTTATATGCCGATGATATTGTGCTAGTTTCAGAATCTGCAGAAGGTCTACAGCGCCACCTACGCGGCCTAGACGACTTCTGCATACATAGAGGGCTCTCTGTGAACCTTGGTAAAACCAAGGTTATGATTTTTCATACATCAGCACAAGTGGGGAGACATAGTTCTTTCACAGTAGCAGGCGGACCGATTGAGGTAGTCGGATCATATGTCTATCTAGGAGTGACATTCACGGCAGCCTCTCGGGTTTTCTCTATGTCTCAGGCAGCCCGGGATCGCACCACACGTGGATACGCAGCACTAGCCTTGATGGAGAGACAGTGCCACCAGGCACATTTTCAGGAGCCCCGCACAAAGGGATGGCTCTTTGACACTTTGGTTACACCAGCGCTCATGTATGGAGCAGTCGTATGGGGGTTGGGGTTAGCTACATCAGCATGGACCGCATTGGAGAGGCCACAGATTCTCATGATTGCTCGACTCATCTGAAGCAAGCCTTCAGTACCACATGATATCATCAGAGCAGAGCTTGCTGCACCACCGATGTTAGTAGAGGCACTGTTCCAGACAGTATGCCTATT
Organism: Ceratopteris richardii; assembly: GCA_020310875.1. Classification (NCBI taxonomy): domain Eukaryota; kingdom Viridiplantae; phylum Streptophyta; class Polypodiopsida; order Polypodiales; family Pteridaceae; genus Ceratopteris; species Ceratopteris richardii. Next base: position 22,642 of record MU263394.1, read on the forward strand.
ACACAGGATACAGAGCATGGACACAGAGCGCATCACTTATCGAGCTTTCGAGGTGTCACGCGACATGGCACTGGCAGGTGACACCTCCTCATGGTACGCACAGACACGAGATTGGCTGGGCCAGCATGGATTTGACATAGACTACCACCTCTGCGGTACGACTTACAAGCCCCCACCTATTCGCTCTCCCACCACGAGAGGAACAAGGTCATTCGCCAGGAGATATGGCATACATACATACAGAGGACATGGATTAGCCCTAGGGATACACTGCCGCCGAAAATGTTCTACTACCCTGAGCATTTTCTACATATCTCAGATCAGGGCTTTATTGAGACTCCGCGATACATGCAGACATACTTACCACATCACCTCAGAGTCGTCATTGGGCAGCTCCAAGTTTCATCACATCAGCTCGAGATCGAGAGGGGTCGGACCAGAGGAGTACCTAGAGAGGAGAGGTGGTGCCCATTATGCCATATAGAGATAGAGAGTGAAGAGCACTTTGTTACCAGATGCCGAGCATACTTAGATCTACGAGCACAGTTCCATATAGAGGAGTCACTACAATTGTGCATGACCATTGGAGACCAGCGCAGGTTGGGACGATTCCTCACAGCAGCGTATGAGCATCGAGAGCAGTTGCTACAGCCCACGCATGAGACACGGGTGAGTACACAGCGGACCATTACTGAGTTCCTTCAGCGAGATGGGCTACATCAGACGAGCCCACCTTCCAGAGGCACGGGGCTAACGCTCGAGCAGGAAGTGGCACAGAGAGCGTGACGTCGACTACATAGAGCTGGGTACGGACGACCACGACTATACCCGGAGGATATTTCATGCATCAAGATGGCCCATGACCACATGATGGAGCTCAGGCGCACCAACACCACCACCTGGGTAGCCTTCCTTCAGGAGGCACTAAGACCACCCCCGATGTACCACATACTCCACCCACCTCCACCCGTTACGTGTAGCTAGGATATACATATACACTCCCATCATTGGGCCCCCATGTATTAGATGGCCATTATCTGCAGAGTCAGAGCCACATCTCCCCATACACCACTACATTATCCCCACTACCTCTCTGTCACCAGGTACACTATCTTGTGGTTGTTTCCATGTTCAGCCTACACAGTTTTGTGTAGCGAGTACTTTTCCATTTTTTATTTCTGCACAGGGTTTACTACAGTTGTACATGGTTTTGTCTCATAGGCCAAATTTGGCCTTCAGAAGACGTTAATCTCTCTCTCTCTCTCTCTCTCTCTCTCTCTCTCTCTCTCTCTCTCTCTCTCTCTCTCTCTCTCTCTCTCTCTCTCTCTCTCTCTCTCTCTCTCTCTCTCTCTCTCTCTCTCTCTCTCTCTCTCTCTCTCTCTCTCTCTCTCTCTCTCTCTCTCTCTCTCTCTCTCTCTCTCTCTCTCTACATCGACTATGGTAAGCCATGCCATCGCCCATCTACAGCATGGAAGGGCCCATGACCAGTTCGGTTTACAGACAGAGCATCTCATCTACGGATGCGCGACCCTAGCACCGTTCATTGCCCACCTCTTCAACCGAGCACTGGTTGAAGGGTTTCCCGACTCATGGACTGAGCACATCATTGTGCCCATTCATAAGTCAAGCGATGTTATGGATCCATCCACATACCGGACGATCATGATTGGCCCCATACTAGCCAAGTTATATGGGGCAATGCTAGAGATAGAGTTGAGCACTCTTGTCAAGAAGAAGGGTATCAGGGCCCCGAGACAAGCAGAATTCAGATGAGATTACTCTACCATTGACCACATCTTCACTTTGAGATGCTTGATCGACAAGGCACGAGTGAGGACGAGGAGATTGTACTGTTGCTTTGTGGACTTCCACAAAGCCTTCGACACTGTTCCCAGGGAGCGGCTCTTCAGACATCTACACGATATCGGGGCTCCACAGGAGATGATATGGGGGATCTACGCCTTATATGAGAGAGTATCAACCTTCAGGTAGAGTCAGATGCCCAAGCAGTCTATCCAATTCACTTGCTCGCACCATCAGGGTGAAGCAAGGGTGCCCCCTCTCACCCACCCTTTTTGGTTTATATATCGACGAGATAGTGGACTTCATATGGCAGCAAGGAGGAGAGGGCATTGAGGTACAAGAGACCACTATCCACATTCTTTTATATGCTGATGATATTGTGCTCGTTTCAGAGTTTGCAGAGGGTCTACAGCGTCACCTACACGGCCTAGATGATTTTTGTACACAGAGGATTATCAGTGAACCTTGGTAAAACCAAGGTTTTGATCTTCCATACTTAAGCACCGGTGAGGAGAGACAGTTCAGCAGGCGGACCCATCGAGGTAGTTGGTTCATATGTCTGCTTGGGAGTGACTTTCACAGAAGCCTATGGGGTTTTCTTCATGTCTAAGGCAGCCCGTGATCGCATCATACGTGGATATGCAGCGCTAGCTTTGATGGAGAGACAGTGTCACCAGGCAGATTTTCAGGAGCCCATCACAAAGGGATGGCTCTTCGACACTTTAGTTACCCCTGCACTAATGTATGGTGGAGCTATATGGGGACCGGGATTAGCCACATCATCATGGACAGCACTGGAGAGGCCGCAGATTCTCATGATTGCTAGACTCATCCGCAACAAATCTTCGGTACCCCATGATTCATTAGGGCAGAGCTTGCTGCACCACCGATGCTAGTAGAGGCACTCTTCCAAACAATATGCCTATTACACAGGATCCAAAGCATGGACACAGAGCGCATCACTTACAAAGCTTTCAAGGCATCATGCGACATGGCACTAGCAGGAGACACCTCATCATGGTACGCACAGACACGGGATTGGCTTGCCCTCCATGGTTTTGACATAGACAGACTACCACCAGTATACTACGACTCCCAGGCTCCCACCTATTCGCTCTCCCACCAAGAGAAAAATAAGATCATCCGTCAAGAGATATGGCATACATACATACATACAGAGGACATGGATCAGCCCGGGGAGGACATTGACACCGAAAATGCTTCACTACCGTGAGCGTTTTCTATGCATTTCAGACCAGGGCTTCATCGAGACTCCACGCTACATGCAGACATACCTACCACACCACCTTCGAGCCATCATTGGGCAGCTTCAAGTTTCATCACATCAGCTCGAGATCGAGAGGGGTCTGGCTAGAGGAGTCCCTCGAGAGGAGAGGTGGTGCCCATTATGCCATACAGAGATAGAGAGTGAGGAGCACCTCGTTATCAGATGCCCGGCATACTCGGACCTACGAGCACAGTTCCAGATAGAGAAGTCCCTCCAGTTGTGCGTTTCCTCATGGCTGCATATGAGAGACGAGATCAAATGCTAGAGCCTACACACCATACACGGATGAGTACCCAGCATACTATTACTCAGTATTTCGAGCGCGTTGGTCCACATCGGACGGACCCGCTTCCCAAAGGCAAAGGGCTCACACTCAAGCACGCAGCGGCACAAAAAGTGCGACGCCGACCACATCTGGTTGGGTACCAACGACCACGACTGCACCAGGAGGATATCTCACGCGTCAGGATAGCCCACGACTACATGATGGCACACAGGCGCATCGCCACCACTTGGACAGGCTTCCTCCACGAGGCACTCCTACCGCCACCACCACATACTCCACCCCCCACCACCCATCATCAACAATTGGGGTATACACATTCACTCCCTCATGGGTCCCCCTTGTATCAGGTGGTCATTATCTGCTGAGCCAGAGCCACGCTCCCCCAGCACCATTATTTTATTCTCACTACCTCCTCATTACCAGGTACACCATCCTTTGTTGTTTTCCACCTACACAGTTTTGTGTAGCGAGTATTTTTTCCTTTCCATTGCTACATAGAGATTACCACAGTTGTATATGATTTTGTCTCATAGGCCAAGTTTGGCCTTTGGAAGATGTTAATATCTCTCTCTCTCTCTCTCTCTCTCTCTCTCTCTCTCTCTCTCTCTCTCTCTCTCTCTCTCTCTCTCTCTCTCTCTCTCTCTCTCTCTCTCTCTCTCTCTCTCTCTCTCTCTCTCTCTCTCTCTCTCTCTCTCTCTCTCTCTCTCTCTCTCTCTCTCTCTCTCTCTCTCTCTCTCTCTCTCTCTCTCTCTCTCTCTCTCTCTCTCTCTCTCTCTCTCTCTCTCTCTCTCTCTCTCGTGCAGAGACCTTTATCGCCGACTACGAGCTCAGCGAGCATTGGGAGAGATCACAAGGCACAGGAGCTTGAGCTATACCATCTCTTTACGAGTATGGACAGTGCTGCAGCATGGCGTACCCTAGGACAGCCACGCTTGACCATACCTATTGGGGACCTACACACATGGCATGATTATGCCAAGAGATTATATGAGGTACCTGGGAACCCTCCCATTACCCAGCCACTTCAGCCTCGCCCTACTAGTTCTTCTCTCTTCACAGCAAAGATGGTTGAGAGGGCCATAGGACGACTACGACATGGACGTTCGATAGACCACATAGGATTGCAGAGCGAGCATCTCATATATGCAACCTCCACTATAGCCTCGTTGATTGCACATGTCTTCAACCGGGCTTTAGGGGAGGGCTTCCAAGAGGAGTGGACTATGCACACCATTGTGCCTATCCACAAATCTGGCGACACCCTGGAACCAGGGAACTACAAGACCATCATGATTGGCCACACCATGGCCAAACTATACGGTGCCATACTCGAGGCAGAGCTCAGCTCATATGCAGAGACTGAGGGGTTACGAGTACGAGGCTAGGCAGGTTTTCGTCGAGCTTTCTCTACTATTGATCACATCTTTGTTTTGCGCTGCCTCATTGATGGGGCAAGGGTGCGGAAAAAGAGATTATATTGCTACTTTGTGGACTTCCGCAAAGCTTTTGATATTGTGCCACAAGAGAGACTCTTCCGACGCCTCCAAAGCTGGGGAGTACCATCAGGGATGATTTGGGCCATCTATGCACTCTATGTGAGGGTGACTGGGAGGGTACAGTGTCCAGGAGGTATGTCTGGGGCCATTGCTAGCACCATCGGTGTTAAGCAAGGCTGCCCACTCTCCCCCACTCTATTTGGTCTCTACATCGACGAGATTGAGGACTACATTCTCCAAGCTTCAGGAGAGGGTGCAGACCTCGCAAGTACACATGTCCACATTTTATTATATGCCGATGACATTGTATTGATTTCAGAGTCACCCGGGGGATTACAGCGCCACCTCGATGCCCAGGATGAGTTTTGTACACAGAGGGGCTTGACAGTAAACCTTGGCTAGACCAAGGTCATGATCTTCCACACCTCCCCCATGGTGAGGAATGGAGCGGAATTCACATGTGGCGGTGGACAGATTGAGGTGCTCACTTCCTATGTCTACCTCGGAGTAGTCAGACATGGCACACACCACACATGGGATCGAGACTATCACAGTACCGAGACCAATTCTTGGACATACTAGAGGACGGTTTTATCCAGCGACCATGCTACATGGATACTTACATGCCGCATAGCGCGAAGGTAACGATTGGCCAGTTGAGAGTCTCATCACACCGACTAGAGATTGAGATGGGCAGAGACGCAGACATTCCCAGAGAGCAACGGATATGCAGGGTATGCAGAGTAGAGACAGGATGAAGAGCACTTTGTATGCAGATGTAGCACATATGATGACATCAGAGGCAGGTACGAGACTCTCTTTACAAGGCAGCCTACCCTTCGAGAGATCATGGACTCTAGAGACCAGCGACAGCTCGGGCGATTCTTACTAGAGATACAGAGTCACAGAGATTCCCTTCTCAAGCCTACTGTAGCAACCCATACAGGAGGGGAGACAGAGTCAGCTCACTGACCTCTTTATTCCACGACGTGCAGCAGCCCTCACCCCCTCAGCTCACACACCGAGAGGGGTGACTCTTTAGCATGCTCAGACCTCTCGAGCTAGGAGACAACCCCGTGTTGTAGGATATTGGGCCCCAAGACTTCACCGACACCAGATTGCAGAGATCCAGGCCCGTGACCATCGCGCCATGGAGGAGAGACGATCCAGGATGATGGCTGACCCCACTGCAGCCATAAGGGTGGCCCTGACCCCACCTCCACCTATGTATCACATCTTACACCCGCCCACTAGCACAGGATGGAACTAGTTAGTCATTTTAGATGCATTTTCATGCTTGTTGTACTTCCCTTCTGCATATAGATTATCATAGATCTTGCAATCCATACACCCCCCACTTCCATGGGTATCTCCACATGCATACTACGGAGATCTATATCAGCTTTACCAGTTTTTTCAGCACTTTTTTCTTTTCTGATTGACAGAAGATACACCCATGTACATCGATTTGTCTCATAGGCCGAGTTCAGCCTCCTAATAGACGTAAAAACTCTCTCTCTCTCTCTCTCTCTCTCTCTCTCTCTCTCTCTCTCTCTCTCTCTCTCTCTCTCTCTCTCTCTCTCTCTCTCTCTCTCTCTCTCTCTCTCTCTCTCTCTCTCTCTCTCTCTCTCTCTCTCTCTCTCTCTCTCTCTCTCTCTCTCTCTCTCTCTCTCTCTCTCTCTCTCTCTCTCTCTCTCTCTACGTCGATGAGATCACGGAGTATATACAGCGATAAGGAGGGCTAGGAGGAGACCTCGGAGGTACGCTAGTACACATCCTACTATATTCTCATGACATTGTCTTGCTTTCAGAGTTATTGGAGGGGCTTCAGTCACATTCAGAGAGGACTCACATTGAACCTTGGCAAGACCAAGGTCATGATCTTCCACACCTCCATGACAGTACGCCATTGCGCCTCTTTCACCGCTGTTGGAGGACATATAAAGGTAGTGGACTCCTATGTCTACTTAGGTGTCACCTTCTCGGGTAGCACAAGGGTATTCTCCATGGCACAAGCAACGAGAGATAGATCGACGCGAGGCTATGCGACACTTGCTGGATTGGAGAGACGCTGCTTCCAGGCACATTTTCAGAAGCCCCGGACTAAGGGGTGGCTCTTTGATACTCTAGTGACACCTGATGTACGCAACGGCAATATGGGCTCCAAGAATCACAGAGGCGATGTGGACGCGAATTGCGAGGCCCCAGTTCACCTTGATCTCACGCTTGCTCCACAGCAAGCCCTCCGTTCCACATGACATTATACAAGCTTAGCTTGGCACACCACCGATGCTAGTGGAGGCCCTCTTTGAGCACGTGACCTTTATTATGAGGGTCAGAGAGCTCCCCACCAGTCGACTCACCAAGCTTGCATTTGAGAGCTCTAGACATTTGGCAGAGACAGGGCATGAGAGAGTATGGTATGCACAGACCTACCGATGGTTGGAAGACCATGGCATGAGCATTACCGATTTCCCCCCCTTTTCAGTATGATCACTCTTCCCCCTACATTACCCCCTCTCGTTCGGAGAGGAGAAGGATCATCCGTCAGGACCTACTACATATACACGTCAGGGAGACATGGATAGCACCATGGGAGTCTCTTCCCACAAAGAGGCAACACTACAGAGAGCACTTCCTGACAGTGACAGCGGATGGTTTCATTCAGAGACCACGATACATGGATAGATACATGGCACCTGCAAAGAGAGTGGCCATTGGGAAGCTAAGAGTATCATCACACCAGCTCAAGATTGAGGTTGGGCAAGCGACACATACCTCCAGGGACGAGAGATTATGTAGGATATGCCGAGAGGAGGTGGAGGACAAGGAGCATTACACATGTAGATGCCAGGCATATAAGGATATCAGAGACCGCTACCCACAACTCTTCAGGGGGCCAGAGAGATCAGGGCTTTATTGGAGACGGAGGACCAGCACCCTCTAGGTCATTTCCTAGTAGAGCTCCAGCGCCGCCGTGCCTCACTTCTCAAGCAGATGGATCTACACCCGGCCCCCCAAACTCATATTACAGATTTTTTCAGACCCACAGTCTCCCGAGGACCCAACTCGACGCGGGGTGTCACATTACAGAGAGCAAAGGAGCTTAGACGACAGCGCCGACAACCGAGACCCCCACTCCGGAGAGCCCGTCCCCACCAGAGAGATCCAGGCGATTCACGCACACCATGACATGGAGATACAGAGACATCAGCAACGCACCTGTGCCGATCTCGACGTGCAAAGCATTTTGAGGATCACCACGATGCCTTACCCACCGATGCATTATATCCTACACCCACTCCAGGCATCTAGAGGGATATGACACCACCGAGCCTCCCCTCCCTATGCATATCATATTTGTATCCCACCTATTGAGCATATAGCGTGAATACCCATAGCACCCCACACCCTCGACGCCAGCTATTATCCACTCTTTTTATACTCTATTTTGTACTCACACTTTATTTTCCTTTTGGGATCATAGTGGATTGGATCATACAGAGGGTATGCGGGCAAAGGGTCAGGCAGGTTTCAGGAGGGGTCTCTCCACTCTTGATCATATTCTGACACTTAGAGCCATCATTGAAGAGGGAAGGTCACACAGGAAGCGGATTTATTGTAGCTTTGTGGACTTCCGCAAAGCATTTGACATGGTGTCGAGAGCTCGATTGATGCGCAGACTACAGGAGATGGGGGTACCCATAGAGTTGATATGGGGGATTATGGCTTTGTACAGATCAGTGGTGGGACGAGTTTGCACCCCAGAAGGGGTATCTGATTTAGTTCACTCTACTATTGGAGTGAAACAGGGCTGCCCACTGTCTCCTACTCTATTTGGTATGTATGTTGATGAGGTGTCTGATTACATTGACAGAGAGGGTGATAGAGGGGCCGAGTTGGCAGGGACATGGATCCCATTGTTGTTATATGCTGATGATATTGTTTTGATATCTGACTCACCGGAGGGTATGCAACGACACTTGGATGCTCTACACCGCTTTGCAGAGGATAGTGGTCTGTCTGTAAACCTTGGTGAAACCAAGGTTATGGTGTTTAACACCACACCGTAGTGGATTAGGAGATCAACACCTATTTTCACATATGGGCAGGAGGTTGTGGCGTATACAGATGCATACACATATCTGGGGGTGGTATTCACTGGACTGAGATTTTCCTTGAGGAGAGAAGCAGAGACTAGATTGACTAGAGCATATGCAGCTTTGGGAGGATTGGAGAGGATGTGCTCGCAAGTTCAGTTTCAAGAACCCAAGACAAAGTTATGGCTCTTTGATACTTTGGTTGCCTCTACTATGCTATATGGGGTACAGGTTTGGGGACCTTCTATAGTTCAGGATGGGTGGAAAGTCATGGAGAGGCCCTTGGTATCTATGATCTCTAGGCTGATTAGAGCCAAGGCCTCCGTACCACATGATATCATTCGAGCGGAGCTAGCTACTCCCCCTATTGAGATTGAGGCACTCACTAGAGCAGTCTCCTTTGTACACAGCTTGTGGGACACTACCAGAGATAGATATACGAGGCTGGCCCTCGAGTCATCCAGACAGCTAGCTCTGCAGGGGGATACATCATGCTGGTTTGCACAGATGACATCATGGTTTCAGACACATGGTTGTACCATGGACAAGCTGCCTCCTTTCTAGTACTCTTTACAGACACCCCTGATGTACCTGATACGGGTGGAGATTACTAGACTCATTCGTCAGGATCTGATCCAGCTGGACACAAGGAGGACATGGATTGAGCCTACACAGGAGTTGTGTACGAAGATGGCTTTCTATAGAGAGCATCTTCTACACCTCACAACGGATGGGTTTGTGACTCGTCCTAGCTATATGGATACACACCTTTCCCATGCCTTGCGTTGTGCCATTGGCCAGTTGCGCACATCCTCACATCAGCTTGAGATTGAGACTGGCAGATTCAGAGGGGTACCAGCAGATAGCAAGATATGCCGTCTATGTCACCTAGAGCCAGAGACAGAGCTACAATACATATGTCATTGCCCGGTATACTATGAGATACGGGGCCGTTTTCATTGTCCATTCAGAGAGGGTTTTGGGCCTCTATCTAGAGTCATGAGTTTTGAGGATCAGAGATGTCTTGGACTATATCTACTAGAGGTACACAGACATAGAGACACTCTACTGAGGAGAGCTGGAGGGAGACAGTCCCAGAGACAGATTACGGACTTCTTTACACCAGACACTGGGCAGCTAGAGGAGCAGTCAGTAGAGCATCTAGTACAGAGCTCTGTCCACACTCATACAGCCACTACAGGCACTCTCATAGACCGAGCAGTGGAGCTAGGGAGATCTAGACGACCGAGAGTGAAAGGTGCTTCACAGTATCGACGGAGACTACAGCGGAGGATTCGAGCTGTACTTTTCAGACGCCCACAGTGCAGATGAGGATAGATCTCCAGCCTTGTATATCAGCACATCCCTCCTATGTATCAGCCCTTTGTTGTATTAGTCTTGGTGTTAGCCTTTTCCCAGCTATTTTACATCTTTCATTTTCAATACCACTTCCTTTGGTACTCAGATTTTGTATCAGATTCACCAGTTTTGTAACTTTTGGTCTCATAGGTCATTTTGGCCTTCTGAAGACGTAAATAAATCATTTCATTTCATTTCTCTCTCTCTCTCTCTCTCTCTCTCTCTCTCTCTCTCTCTCTCTCTCTCTCTCTCTCTCTCTCTCTCTCTCTCTCTCTCTCTCTCTCTCTCTCTCTCTCTCTCTCTCTCTCTCTCTCTCTCTCTCTCTCTCTCTCTCTCTCTCTCTCTCTCTCTCTCTCTCTCTCTCTCTCTCTCTCTCTCTCTCTCTCTCTCTCTCTCTCTATATATATATATATATATATATATATATATATATATATATATATATATATATATATATATATATATATATATATATATATATCCCCCTTTAATGGACAAACCTTGCGAACCTTACCCCCAAGGTAAGGTTCTTCCCTCGAACCCAGCACGTACCAACCCTTACGAACCTTACCACCTTGACTCACAGGCCCATTGGATGCATTCCAGAATATCAGGATGCAGGTCAAAGGAATGTCATGTGTAGCATCTTCCATGATAATATACTGATTTCAAAACATTCATAAAATACGGAAAGAATGCATCATTAGGAGACCAGATGTAATGAGCTTCTATATTTCTATGATAAACTGGAAATTTCTGAAGACTGGTATAATGATTTCAGTCTAGAATCTAGATGCATATGTTATATAAAGATAGACTATGAAATAAGCAAAATGCCGTATGCATCCACACTCAGAAGAAAAACCACCCTGCATACGACAAGAAAGAGGGATTGAAGCGTTCTTCTTTTTGCCAGAGAAGAGGGAAAGGGAGGATGTTTAGTGATGAGTATCTTCTTAAAATCAATCTACCAATAGCATTAGGACACAAAAGCCCTTAAGCCAGAATACCTCGTTCTCAGTAAAAATCCGCACAAAGCTTTCATTATCAGGCCATCAAGTCAGAGTGAATTTCTAGACAAGATAGATTTCAAAGTGCAAGAAACAATTATATATCACTTAAACACTGTAAACTATTATTCTAAATCACCTGCTTTATGCAGTATGTCATGGCCAAAACTGCCCAGCCCATCATCCCAAATCTGCAGTTTGTAAATACTTTGATATCAAATGACTTTCCTATGCGCGGATAGAGTTCCATACCCTACAAAATTTAGTGAGTTCAATAATTAGGACAAGGGAATACACCCACATGCCATGCACAAGCACACTGACCTATCCAAATATGGGAGCAAACTAGCACAGTGAGAATAAGTACAAATGAGCAGAAGTTCACTCAGTGGGGATATTACCCAATAAAAATCAATGATGGGGTCACCCAAAGAACCAGAGTCAGAAGATGAAGGAGCAACATGACCCTGGATTCAAATGCAGATAATTGTGTAAATACAGTAAGATATGTCATTTCTTTAATGGAAGAAGTCAATGAAATGAAAACAACCATACTCATTGCACCTTGATATACAAGAGCAAACAGAAAACGATGCTCCCAAAGATCAATGCTGAGAATATCTCCCCTAAGTGATCATACACGATTGCTGGATTGAATACACCCAACCTAAAAAAAAAATGCCAGAGTCAGAAGTATAAGACAGCATAAAACATACAGGGCTTTCATGCAAAGCTCTTAGTACCTCCATATCAGAAGATACGCAATGATTGTACAAGCATAAGCAGCAAGTCCATTCTCCTGCACCAGACTGTAGAAATATATTGCATGCCTCAAGAACAAAGCATGTAGATATCAATGAAAATTATGTTTAATACTTTGTATACTGGACGATTGCCCATTGGAGATATGGGTCCGAAAACTTCTTTTCCTGGTAATAGAAGCTGTAAAGCAGCTTCAAAAACGGCATAACCTGAAATTATCTTCCATGCTACAAGGGATAATGGAGAAGGCCAGATCTTAACAAGACCCTGAAGCCCCTCAACTTTCAAGAATTCCCAAGTCCTGAGAATTGATCCATCCATGTGCACCAAAGAAAACCATCTGAAATAAGAAATCAACACTAGTGTGAGTGAAACATTGCTAGATCAATTCCTGAATCAAGACAGTAACAAGATTGAAGTGTGACCCTAATTTTTGCATCAGCACAATTGCACTTGACAAAGCTACAAACTAAAGAGTCAAGCGAAATTGTACTTTTTTCATATACAAATCAGACTCAAAACATAAATGTGTAGGAAAGTACAGAATAATGCTGATTTGGACTCACAAGTGGATCACATGTGACCAAGTCCAAACGTCGAAAATTGCAAAAAGAAGAGAAATAGAATAAATGAGCTAAGAAAACATCAGATATGAACTGGATTAAAGATGAAGAAACATAGGCATAGTTGAGGATCCAAAATCTTCTAAATTTAATCCACAAGACATCAAATATGAGATAAAATCAAGATTAAGAAACAGAGACAAAGTTCAGGAATCAGGATTCAGAATCTTGTAAACATAATGTTTACAAAAACCTAAGTTTGAAACCATATCCAAGATGAAGACATGAAAGCTACAAACCTGAATCTTGTAAACATAATGTTTACAAAAACCTAAGTTTGAAACCATATCCAAGATAAAGACATGAAAGCTACAAACCTGAGCATCACAGATTTGAAATAATAATGACAAATTACCAAGAAACGAAAACTTAATCATACAATATGATCATTCTTCTCATAGAATATAATCTTTCTTCTTCTGTAGAAGAAGGCAACTCATCATCATGATCGCTGCTCTTTTTCAGTATTGCAAGGAACATAGAATCATCTTTTCCTTCAGTTGGCATGCCAAACATGACTCCCATTTTCTCATAGTCTCTTTCATGAACATTCGGAAAAGATGAAAGTCATATGAATAAACACAAAAGGTACAATTCGTTTCACAACTAAATTAGTTCTTTTTGTTTAGATGAAGGAGAATGTGCTCCACTTCCTCATGTAGAGAAGCACAATCCCCTTGAAAAAAAGTATCCTAATTGCAAACTCTTGAAGGTTTGGTACCGCATATGCCGAATTATACCACTCACACATTGATGCATTTCTTTTTATCTTCAATGCAAGGTGGTTAGGTTCATAAGGTTCATTATGGGTCAGATTCGCCAACGGAACCTTACCTCTAAGACAAGGTTCATAAGATACGTTACACAAACTAATATACATGTAAAAAATAAATATTTGTACACATATCATTTCTTTACACATTTAAACATCCAATATCCATCAAACAGTAGTGGCCACTACAAAATTCAAATATATCTATCGAAAGGTTCACAAATGCTATTGAAAGCTCAAATTGTCTCAAGTACCTCTCAAAAGATAGCTATAAGGTATAGTTGCTTTGGAAATACAAAATTTCAACTATGGCAAGTTGAAGATCGAGCCTCTATCTAGGTAACAATGGAACACACTCATGTGGGTGGGTAGGAGAGCTCTAAAATAAGCCTGTAGACAGGTTGCTGTACTTGGAAATATGCAAGAATGACCTCGGGGAAGGATGCGGATGCACACAAATAAGTTCATTCTACATTCCTCAAAAAACATAATACCTACCTTGATTGAAAACAAATCGGGTGTAAGGTTCATACTTTATAAGAACCTTAAAAATCAAACCTTTTACGATTCTCAAACAGTTACAACCGCGCTTCGTGGAAAAATGGCAAATTGCGTTCAAAATGCATCACATGCACCACAATGATGATCAAAAATTCCTTGTTGATGAAGAAGCACCACCACCACCAAACGAACACCACCTAGCACCACCACCACTTCCAAAAGCACCGCCACCTAGAGCTTCGATGCCATGTCGAAAGTACATGTATGCAGGCAAAAATGAAAATTTACTCACAAAGAAAAATTGTGAGACTCAAAAAATAAGTAGACCGTGAAATGGGAAAACTCGCGGATGGAATAGAAAGAACTCGCCAAGAGCATAGAGTGAGAACTCAAGCTTCAAACTGAGTACAAAATGAAGTGGGGGCCTCCTTTTATAGACTTTAAGGAAGGCTACTCTAAAAACATTTAATATGGGGTAATTTCCTTGGAGGGAAAATGAATACAAAGTGAAATAAATGGAAAGGATTCCAAATACAACTAGAGTGCTACAAAATCGATATTCACTCGTATAGAAATTAACTATAAATTTGCCAATAGACATACACTTGATAGGACATATATCTACAGACTCCAGCCATCCATTCAAATGTCCTTCAAGACATAACACCCATCTTGATGCATGCCACACTCTATCACTAACCTGAAGAAGTTATTCTTCCATGTTACTTTGATGTGTTGTCGATGCCCCGATGGGATCCTCCATGTGAACACACTTTTCTTCACCAACATTGCAATTGATTTCTATCTCAAAAAGGCATTGTCGCGATGATTGTGACTTTGGTGGGTCTAGAAACAAGTCCAAGAGGGTCAAAACAATTCATATAGCTACGGAAGTTTAACTTCTTGACAACTACCACTTCCCAACAACCACCTGATATGTGTTAGGGTTTGGATGTGGTGTTGGAGGGGTAGAGGACACGTGTGATTGCCTCAGAAGTGGAGGTGCAAGCAAGGAGATAGGCAAAGCTGCTTGGAAAAGAGAGAGAGATAGGGTCGACCAGCATTGGCGATGGCTTCTCTAAAGTGAGAGAGCCAAAAAGTGTTATTATGTTATGTAATATAGAACTCCTTTTAGGGTTTGCCAAGTTCACATTGAACTTGGCCCAAAAAATAAAGAATAAGTGACATAGCCTTTATAAATAGGCCTATACACATGTATACACTATAAAGGGGTCATTTAGGGTTGGCGTCTTTAAGCTACGTGACTCCCACTATCTGTATACATAGTTGTTTCTTGACGTGTCAGCTACGTGTAGCTAACATCAGGAATTCTTTAACTGACTACCACGTCAGTAATCTGTAGCTGATGTGTTTGCTGCAAAAAAAAAAAAAAATGAACCTTTTTTTATATGTTTTGATAGGTGGACATTAGATGTTTTGCGATTGTTTTGAATGCCTTCATTTTCGGTGTCTGCTGAGCCTCACAAAAGAGGACTGTTGCCTCACAATTACCCGACGTAATAGGCTCTGGGAGTCCAAATCACCTCAAAAGCTTTGCCAAGGGCTTATCCAGCAGGCAATATAGGTAAGTACTAAGGGAGCAAGTCTCACACATGAGAATATGACCTCTGTCCCTCTTCGAAGTTAGTGAGAACTTGTGAATATGGAAAAGAACAATCCTTGTTTGGTGCAGCATGCAAGAAAATCTTTGTTTGGGAGATATTTAAACATTTCTCTTAAGTTAACTGTTGAATGTTGAACTACTTTTTCTCTCAACAGGAATAATCAAATCTAAAGACTGAAACCAATAATTAATTTACTATTTATTTGAAAAATAATATCCTATATTGGGAATAGAATATCAGATGCACTTAAAGGCTGAAGCCTGGAAGTTGGAACAGTAGATTTATTTTTATTTGATTTATTATTCTGGTATCAAAATGCATCTTGTATTTTACCATAGCAGATTGCACATGTATGTGTTGAGTGTCATACTCTTGAGTCCTAGCCTTTAGGTGATGCCACATGGTAATTACTAATGTGGATGAATCATGATAATTGAACCCTTTCTTTCATGGTATAATGAAAGCATGAAATTTGGCTTGCTTTGTGCTAATTTTTTATGGACTCTTACTTTTGTAGAAGTAGGTCACAATGCACATCATGTGACATGACCAACGGTAAATTGAGCCAAAGGGAAATATTCAATTGCGCATTCTTTATTGGTAGATCATAGGCTATAGGCTATAGCCTTTAGGTTATAGATGCAATTGCAAATTGCAGTCATCATAATATCATATGAATCATGGTATTGTACTTATCTCACTGTAATTGGTAATGTATATGGACCATTCTACTATGGTCGCACCCGCATGCGATCAATGTATGATGCTTGTGATTCATGAAATATGATCAATGTAATGCTTTATTTATCTAATGTTATGAACATAATCCTACTATTATCATGGTGTCTCTTCTCTTTATTCTTTTTTACCTTTTTGGGAAAAAAATAGGCGGCGTCAGATAACATCAGAAACGTTTTACCTTACCCGTCAGACGTCGGGTAAACGTCATAAGTCAGAAGTCAAAAACCCGTCAGAAACAACTATGTCTGTACATAACTGATGTTGTGCTTTGGGTAAGCACTTAGCGAGAACATCTGCAGGGTTCTGTGATGTATGGACCTTAACCAATGTGATAAGGCCATCCTCAGGCACCTCTCGAATGAAGTGATATCGCACATCAATATGTTTTGTGTGTGCATGGAACATGGCATTCTTTGCCAAACATATGGCACTCTGGCTATCACAACCAAGCATAGGTGTTATGTCAGGCAATCCAAACTCACTGCAAAGACGTGCTAACCATATTGTTTCCTTCAAAGCCTCAGTGGCTGAAATATATTCAGCCTCAATAGTAAATAAAGAAACAATCTTTTGTAGGCTGCTGCACCATGATACAGCACCACCTGTAAGAGTGAAAACATAGCCACTTGCGGATTTCCGTGTATCCACATCACCTTCCATGTCGGAATCACAGAATCCCTTCAGCTCTAATGGGTCCTTTCCATAACCAAGGCATTTGTTTTTTGTTCCTTTCAAATATTTCAAGATAGATTTGACTGCCTCCCAATGAGCTCTACTAGGATTAGCCATGAACCTGCTAACAACTCACACTGCATGAGCAATGTTTGGCTGAGTAGCAACCATAGCATACATAAGTGAACCACAAGCTGATGCATATGGAACACTCTTCATGTAATTGGCTGCATCATCATCTTTGGGACAGTCATCCTTAGAAAGCTTAACATGTGGCTGCAATGGCACACTCTAAGAGGCTTAGCATCAGCCACATTAAATCTGTCCAGCACTTTTCAATACATGCAAAGTATGCTGCTGCCTCCCTTTCTATTCGCATACCAAGAATATGCTCAGCTTCCCCAAGGTCTTTCATTGAGAATGCAGAGTTCCGCTGCTGTTTTAGAGCATTCCGTGTGCTCTTTTTCTTCCCAGCCAGCAGCATATCATCTACTTACAGTACAAGAATGATTGGGCTGCCATCTTCATCGTTTTAGTGTACAAACAGTGATCTGCATGGCTTGTTTTAAACCCATGTTTGAGCATAAATGCATCAAACTTCTTATACCATTGTCTGGGGGCCTGTTTCAGCCCATATAAGCTCCTTTTCAGCTTGCACACCAGATGCTCTTTTTCAGGAATGACATATCCTTCTGGCTGTTTCATGTACAGCTCTTCCTCTAAATCACCATGCAAAAAGGCTGTTTTAAAATCCATTTGGAATAGTTCCAAATCCAAGGCAGCTGTGAGAGCAAACAACACACGTAATGTGGTCATTTTAACCATTAGAGAGAACGCTTCTTGGAAATCAATGCCCTCTTTTTGGGCATATCCCTTTGCAACCAGCCTTGCCTTATACTTGGGTTTGCCATCAACAGTTTTGATTTTGTACACCCACTTGTTGGGAATGGCCTTCCTTCCTTTGGGAAACTCAACCAAATCCCAAGTATCATTTGCATGCAAGGCCTTCATCTCTTCCTGCATGGGTGACTCCCACTCCTTCTTGTACTCACATAGCTTTGCCTCTTTATAAGTAAGAGGCTCACCCTCATCTGATAACATAATGTAATGTATAGAGGAGTCATATCTATTCACTGGCCTCCTAGGACGTGTAGATCTTCTTACCAATGATCCACATTACCCGATAATGGATCTACATCAGGAGGTACATCAACTTCTTCATTGTTAATGGGCTGTTGTACATCATTTCCAGCCCTGTTTTCAGCATGAATAGGTGGCTGCATATGCCCATCAGGAGCCTCTTCTTGCTCTCCAACATCATCTGGCTCAAAAACCATTGGATTATCTATATTTTCAGCCATATGTGGTGCATCCCGAGGGTCTGAAATAGGCCTAACATGTGGCTGGTCTTGCTGAAATGTGACCTTTTAATGGTCATGTTTTTGTTGGAAGTCAATGTACATATGGTCCACTTCCAGCAAATCAACATTTTGGACTTAGCATTTTTTTGTACAGTTTGGGTTGAACTTTTTTTAAGGCTAGATAGATAGAGCTTGGCGAGAGCTATCTAGTGATATGCTTCATTTCTTCATCAAAGGTCACAGTTGGGAGAAAAGTCAAACCCTAATTCAGGCCAAAATGGAGGATGAACATTTTTAAGGACAAAACTCTTAAAAAGCTAGGATATTAAGTTAGGATGGCAAAAGCAAGTTATTTTTAAGGATCAAAATAAAGCCAAACTCAATTTTTAGCGATAGATTTTTTTTTAAAGCCCGAAAAGCAAAAAATAACGATCCAATTAACTAAAAACAGCAATCAAGGCTTTTGGAGGTTTTTTCTGCAAAAAATTCGCTACAACTTTATTGGGAGGCTACAACACCATATAAAGAGGTCCTGGGCACACTCTTGGACAATTCAAGTTAGAGTTGATGCTTACTTGTGTCAATTTGGAGTTCTGAAGCTTTGGAGGTGAAGGAAGGTGAAGGAGAGGCTACTCTCTTGGAGCAAGGAGTCTTCTACAAGTTGGTGGCAGCTATCTTTTGTAAGTTAACCTTATTTTTTGTTTTTAGGTTTTCTGAACCCTAAATTCAGAATTAGGGTTTACTGATTTTCAGATTTGTTGCACTTTCTTGAGAAGTTAGGTTCACTTCGTTGCTCAATTACTTCACACACACTCAAGATTATAACAGCATAATCTGAATTCTATACATCATCATCTTCTTGGCTATTCTTCCATCTAGTGAGTGCACAATTATATGGTTGAGTAGTACTCCCATGTTGTGATTCGGCCATCTATATTTAGTGAGTAAGCACTTTGCTTACATTACTTATTCTTGTCTCAAGATCTCTTTATATCTCTCTCTTATCATCTTATTTAATTAAGTGTGTAAGCTCAAAGGTTTTTAGTATTGGAAGATCCTGGGGCCCCAAATTCCAACAGTTTTGAGGCAACATTGTTTTGTGGTAGCCTTGCCTCATTAAAAACAACATCCAAACCATATTCTATAACCCATTCCACCTTCTTCACCATATCCCATGAAGAGGCCTTTAATGGATTCGGCATCAAGTTTACTCCTGAACTCAAGCCTTATGTGTACAAAAGCTTCACAGCTAAAGATGCGTAAGTGATCATATGAAGCAGGTTTGTCGGACCAAACCTCTTCGGGAATGTCACCTTTTAAGGAGATATGTGGGGATCGATTGCATATATGTACTTCAGTTTAAGAGCCTCTCCCCAAAAAACATAAGGGAGATTAGCTATGGACAGCATCCATCTCACCCTCTCACAAAGAGTCCGATTACACCTTTCAGCCACACCATTAGAAGAGGGGTTGTATGGAACAGTAAGCTACCTCTTAATGCCCAAATTTTCACAGAAATTTTTAAATTCCCCATTTTTATGTAAGTGATTTTTATGTAAGTGATGGCCCTCCTATTCAGATTATGCCATGCATCATCTGACATGCCTTCCGGCTTTCCTGCTTCTAATGCCCTATCACAATCTTTGAGAAAGAGAATTCCTTGAATTCGCTCCTTCCAAAGATCAAATCATGTGCCCTCGAAGGGATGAATCTCAAAAAGATTCTTCATGTTTGAGGACGAGGATGCCATGGTTGCACAAATAAGAGGTTAATGGGCTGAAAATTTGGGCAAAATGCACCAAAATCAAGACACAACCTCTAAAGGTAGTGCACAATGGCTTCAAACAGCTGTAGGAACAAAATGGAGCAAAATCGAGCAAATTGGAGCACAAAATTAGAATCTGAAATTTTCTACAGAAAAATTACAGCAAGTAAATTTGTGCTAAAAATCAACAATTTTGACTTCTTTTGACCTCAATGTGCATCTATAAGGTATAACACAACCTTTAGAAGCAAATAAGAGCAAAAGCTCCAAATTTTGCTTCAGAAATTTCTGAAATTCTCAAAAAAAACAGCACAATGTGCTGTACATAAGCAATTTCTTTTGCCACAAATCAATACATAAGGTGCTAAACCTGTGTATTGCTGTTATGACATGTGAAACACCTGCTTATACTTGTAAAACACCTGAAAACAGCTTCTTATGAGCTGTTGAGATTCCAAATAAAGAATAAATGACATAGCCATTATAAATAGGCCTATACACATGTATACACTATAAAGGGATCATTTAGGGCTTTACCCCAACAATATGTGGCTATTGAGATAAAGATAGAGGAGAAGTATTCTATTAGGAATGGATTGCGTTTTGGACTCAACAAAGGGTGGATGCCCAAGAATGATTCTATCCGTCAACAAATATTGCATGAGTGCTATGATGCACCCAATGGAGGACATCCCAATGAACAATACACTTTGGCTTCAGCCAGCTACATATCAAAAGCTTTGTTGAAAGGCACATGGAGGATTGAACAACATGCTAGCTCAATAAAGTTGAGTGTTCGCGACATGTAAAGCTTCTACATCTATTATAGATTCCCAATACTATGCGCGGGGGGGGGGGGGGGGGGGGGGGGGGGGGGGGGGGGGGGGGGGGGGGGGGGGGGGGGGGGGGGGGGGGGGGGGGGGGGGGGGGGGGGGGGGGGGGGGGGGGGGGGGGGGGGGGGGGGGGGGGGGGGGGGGGGGGGGGGGGGGGGGGGGGGGGGGGGGGGGGGGGGGGGGGGGGGGGGGGGGGGGGGGGGGGGGGGGGGGGGGGGGGGGGGGGGGGGGGGGGGGGGGGGGGGGGGGGGGGGGGGGGGGGGGGGGGGGGGGGGGGGGGGGGGGG
>MU263395.1:12500-15000 GCA_020310875.1 Ceratopteris richardii
ACCTTCATTGAGTGTACCCTTAATGTACCTCAACACCCTTTGTCCTGCAATCCAATGTTCTTTCCTTGGGCAATGCATAAATTGAGACAAAACCCCTACTGCATATGATAAATCAGGTCTAGTTAGAGTAGCATAGATAAGACTACCAACCAAACTCTGATATTGTCTCATGTCTTTGAGTTCTTCACCTCCAAACTTACTCAATTTGTGATTCACCTCCATAGGTGTAGGTGCTATCCTGCAATCATCCATTTTAAACTTGATTAACAAGTTCCTCAAATACCTTTCTTGGGTCACAAATACTCCATGTTGAGTATATGTAATCTCCATGCCCAAGAAGTATGACAAGTCTCCCAAGTCACTTATCTTGAACTCTTTTTCCATTTGCCTCTTGAGTCTTTGTATTCCTTCTTCATCTGTACCTGTAAGAATTATATCATCAACATATATGCACATGTATATGAAACCATTATCACTTGCTTTGACAAGCAAGCTACTATCTGCTTTAGACACCTGAAATCCAAGTTCCTTTAGGAACTTCACAAGTCTATAATTCCATGCCCTTGGGGCCTGCTTCAAACCATACAAAGCTCTCTTGAGCTTGCACACATGATCTGGATACCTTTTATCTCTGAATCCTTGAGGTTGCTCCATGAATACATCATCTGAAATATAACCATTCAAAAAAGCATTTTTTACATCAAGTTGACATAACTTCCAACCTTTATATACAGCAATAGCAATAAGTGTCCTGATGGTTGTCATCTTTGCCACAGGACTATAGGTCTCATCATAATCAATACCATATGTCTGAGCAAAGCCTTTGACAACAAGTCTAGCTTTGTATCTAGACACACTTCCATCTGCAAACCTTTTTGTCTTGTAGACCCATTTGCATCCAATAATCTTCTGATTATTTGGTTTAGGAACCAAATCCCAAGTTTGATTCTCCAATAGTGCATCATATTCTTCCTGCATAGCACTCTCCCATTTTTCCTTACCTTTTGCCTCTTCATATGTAGAAGGGTCTTCATCTGTATTCACCATATAAGCATAATCTTTTGTGGCTAAAAATGAAGTATCATAACTATACCTTGTAGGTTGCCACCTATTTCTTGATGACCTTTGAGTTCTCCACTCCTTG
The DNA here is from genome assembly GCA_020310875.1 of Ceratopteris richardii. Lineage (NCBI taxonomy): Eukaryota > Viridiplantae > Streptophyta > Polypodiopsida > Polypodiales > Pteridaceae > Ceratopteris > Ceratopteris richardii. Next base: position 13,645 of record MU263395.1, read on the forward strand.
ATGTTTCTGGCTCTTCACATTCAGGATCAAATCTTGGTGTCTCTTCCACTTCAACCTGCACTTCATTATTCTCTTGCTCATCAAATATCTGAACTTTTGATTTACCTTTTCTTTGACTCACTTCTTCTTCATCATCTGTATTGATTTTGATTGTACCTGCATACCAAGTACTTTGTTCATCAAATGTAACATCTTTAGAAACCATAAATTGCTTTGTAGATGGACTCCACAATCTATAGCCCATCTGCTTGTCATCATAGCCAATGAAAACATACTTTTCAGCTTTGGGTTCCAATTTGTGTCTTAATTGTGATGGCACATATGCATATGCCACACTCCCAAAAACTCTGCAATGATCTAAGGTAGGTCTCTTACCCCACCAAGCCTCATATGGTGTCATACCCTGCAAGGCTTTACATGGTAGCCTATTGACCAAGTAAGTGGCTGTATTTACAGCCTCAGCCCACAAATAATTAGGGCAATTTTTCTCCTTCATCATGGATCTTGCAAACTCAACAAGAGTTCTATTTCTCCTTTCTGCAACACCATTTTGTTGAGGAGAGTACCTGCAAGTAACTTCCCTTTTTATACCTGCATTCCATAAGTAATCACTGAACTCATTAGAGAAATACTCTCCCCCTCCATCTCACCTTAGTCTTTTCAACTTATGACCTGTAATTCTTTCTGCATATGCATGATAGTGTTTAAATGTATTAAACACTTCTGACTTATCTTTGATCACATAGATAGTGATCCATCTAGTAGCATCATCAACATGAATCACATAATACCTTGATCCATTTATACTGAAATCGTTTGATGGTCCCCACACATCTGTGTGTACCAACTCAAGCTTCTCTGAGTGCATAAAACTATGCTTGGAATAAGAAGTCTTATGAGCCTTACCTAATTGACATGCCTCACATTTGTATGTCATATGTTGACCTGCAACATTAGGCAATCCAAGCACTAAACCATTGTTAACCATATCTTTAATACCTCTTTCATTAAAATGTACAAGCCTCTTGTGCCAAAGATCTAACTCAGAGATCTTATGTCCTCCATATGTGAACATAGCATGACCAACATTACCTTGAATCTTCAATGTAAATAATCTTCCTTCCTTTTTTCCTGAAACAATCTGTTTATACCCTTGGCTAGGGTCTTCCACATATACTCCATCATTAGTGAACCTTACTTCATATCCCTTTTCAACAATTTGTCCTACACTTATCAAGTTCTTAGGGATTGTAGGAACATACAAGACCTTACTCAATAAGGTGCTTCCATCCTTGGCCTTCACTGATCCAATTGACTTCACATTCTGCTTTGTGTTGTCACCTGTCTGAACAACAT
>MU263395.1:20000-43911 GCA_020310875.1 Ceratopteris richardii
GAACTTCTTCTTTCAAGTTTGCATTTGCTTGAGGATGAGATCTAACTTCAAGATTTAAACTAGGACTAAAAGATACTTATCATCCCATGGTCCGATGTCTCATTCCATCTTTCATAAATCAATCTGAGTATAAAATTTGGTGTCCCATACCATCCTATTTTATATTCACATTAATGTGTAGGTGATACTTATCCTAAAATCTAAACATCTTTTGATAGAGTACCTTCTTACTTCAATTCTTTATGAGAGTTTTGAAGTTTAAGGTATTACCTCGAACTAGATTTTCCGTATTCTCAAACAATATACTTGTGTATAGTAAAAATGATAGTGAACACAAGAGGCATCTTAAAACAGTTTTTCATTTGTTATGAGAAAACACACTTTATGCTAATCCAGGAAAGAGTTACTTTTTCCAAAGTAAATTTGAATATTTAGGACACCTTATTTCTAGTTAAGACCTACATGTATATCCAAAAAAGATTAAAGTCATAGTCGAATGGCCTACACCTCAATCTGTCAATGATGTACATTCGTTTCTTCGATTCACTAGTTTCTATAGGAAGTTTATTTGAAAAAGAAAATAAAATTTCCATGGTGAATTACCCAACAACAACGCTTTGAAAAACTCAAAGATGCACTTTCATATGAACCTGTTTTATAATTACCTCATTTTTTGTAGCTATATTATGTCGTTACTAATGCTAATGGTTCATGAATAGGTGCCATTTTAATGAAAAACAATCATCCCATTGCATTGGAGAGTAGGAATATTAAGCCCTTAGAAAAGAATTATAATACGTATGATAATGAATAATTAGCAATTGTTCATGCTCTACACATTTGGAAAGACTAGCTTATGGGATCTGAGGTGTTAATCAAAACTGATCAAGATGCTATTTGGCATTTAGTAAATCAGCATTTAATCTCTGATTGACATCTTAAATGGGCTTCAGTCATCCATAACTTCCAGCCCATGATCCAATATTGACATGGGAAACCTAATGATATAGTCGATGCTCTTAGTTGTTCTCCTCTTGTTTTGCATAATATTTCTTCCATCCAAAATCATTCCTTCCAAGAAATAATTTCCACATGCATCTGATTTGTATTTCTCACGTGCATGGCATGACTTCAATGTTTTTGCACCATCAACTGATGAACATTATACATTTCATCATGGTTTACTTTATTTTCAACATACATTATGCTTTACAAAAGCTTTTAAAGATTTAGTAATAAAAGAAATGAATGAACCATCTTACATGGGACATAGAGGCATACAAAGCACCACTTCTACTTGCAAATATTTGTTCTTTTGGCCCCACATGGAAAACGATATTCCGTAATATGTTTCCCAATGCATTGTATGTCAATGTATAAAACATCATCATGGTAAAGAATTTGGATTATCTATGCAACTTCCCATTCCGAATGAACCATGGGAACAAATTTCTATGGACTTTATCACTATCCCTATAAATTCATCACATAATGATATGATTTGGATGATAGTTTTTAGGTTTGGAAAATATGCATATTTCTTTCCTTGTAAAAAAGTTTGCTTGCTCTTCAAACTACCAAATTATTCATTAAATGCATTTTTGCACATCATGGTTTTACTAAAATAATGTTATCATCCTGATGTTAATTTTTGCAATCATTTTTGGGTTTCCTTATTTCAACATTTTTGTTTTAGAATAGATTTTAGCTCTACATTCTTCTAGAAATTAATGGGAAAAGTGAGGCTACGAACAATACTAATCTTGATTTATTTTGTTGCTATTCATTAGATAGTCCCACTAACTAGGATGACAAGTTAGCAATGCTTTAGTTTGCTTATATGACACAACACATAGGACTACTTGATGTGCACCTTTTGAAAATGTTTATGATGAAAGGCTTTCAACTCCCATGTCACTCAGTTAAACTCATATTCTAATGGCTGAATCTATTGCTCACAATCACATTTCTGTACTTCTTGATGCTCATGAGCACATTAGGAAAAGTCAAGAACCTTATATGTGCAATGTTAGCCAAGGAATTTGAGGAAAAGCATCTTGTAGGTTTTGTATTATTAAAAGACACCTAATGTTTTGAAACATCTTAAAATTAAACTTGCACCACACTATAATGGAGCATTTTTCATTATTCAAAAAATCAATGATAATTCATTCAGATTAGATATACCATCTCATTGGAATATACATAATTGTTTTCATATTAGTTTACTTAAACTAGTTAAAGGCACTTTACCACTCACTCCACTTCTTGATGAACCTCCTTTATTTGACAAACAATCTCAAATCTAAGTTTTGAGAAAATAATTGATCATGATGTCACCACTACACAGAGAGGTACTCTATATCTTTGATATTTAGTTAAGTATAAAATCACTCTATTGAAGAATATCAATTGATACATAAAACATCATTAGCAAGCAATTATGATCAGTTGATTTCTAAATATCATTCACATAAACATCGATGTAACTCCACCATGATTATTTCCATGCATGTGTTTTTACATGGAACATGCTTATTTTGTTCACTGATGGAACATGTGACCAGTCATCCATGTTTATTTTACCAACTGAGGCCAGTTGGTCATTCAATTGTGGGGCATCTTATCAATTATGGAATGTGTGGTATAAAGAATTATTAGGATGAAACTTATTAAGTTATTGATGTGTTTGGTGTTTTTATATGTCAGCTAAAGGTTCATGATGGTGTGAAAGGTGTGAAAGGGTATGAACATTTTGAATATGTCCAAACAAAAATAATAGGATTTATATTTTATATAATTTGTAAATAAATCCACGAAGAGGGTTCTTTCTAGAAAAAGTAGTAAAAATAGTGTTTAGGATAAGGATCCTTGTAAATTGCGATTTATTTTAATAAAAGAAAAGGTCTCCATAAAAGAGAGCAACTGTTCAATTTCATGCTTGCTTTTGAAGCTTCCTTAATTGTAACTGCTATTTTCATCATAATGGAAAATCCTATAAATACATGCATTTTGTGGACCTTTGGAAACAATGTATGTGGGGGAGATTGCACACAATTTTGTGTATTCTCTCATCTCATCGTATATCTATTTTCTGTGTCTTTTCAGTACGCGTATCCTCTATGTGCACATGGATTAAGATCCTCTTACAGATCTTAATTCAAGAAAGCTTGATAATCAAGAAAAATGTTATTTATCATTCGGCCAAATGTAGCAAGAGCATTGGTAAGTCCAAAGAGCATTACTATAAATTGCGAATGGCTAGATCAAGTTCTAATTGCAGTCTTTAAAATATCACTATGCATCATACATATGAGATGGTAACCTGATTCAAGGTCAATTTCACTAAAGATATGAGCTCCTCATAGTTTATCTTTTAAATCATCTCTTTGATAAATAGGGTATCTATTCTTTAGTATGATCTTATTAAGGGCCCTATAATCAATGCACATTCTATAGCTTTTATTCTTTTTCTCCACTAAGAGAACTAGGTCTCCAAATGGGAATGAACTAGGCCTTATAAGTCCTTTGCGGATTAAGTCTTTAACTTGATTTTCTATTTCCTTTGGTGTAGTGGGTCATGCCTATAAGGTGGTTTATGAAGAGAACAACTACCAAGAATTAAGTATATGTTATGGTCAAAGGATCCCCGAGATGGTGGTAGTTTCGAGGGATAATCAGACATAAAACAATCCTTATAATTATTCATAAAAGATTTATGTGCATTAGAAAGGGTATGAGTGTAATCATTTATAACATTTACAAAAACAATGCATGAATTGTAACTTTTTTTAATGCATGTTTCACTTGAGTATGGCTAATCAATGGAAGTGGCTAGGAATCATGCCTTGCAGGCAAAGTAAGAATTTGACCTTTAAATTCAAAGTTAAGGGTATGTGTATGATAGTCCATGTGTGGGTTCTAGAGATGATGGAAAGGCATGGCAAGTAAAATATTGTAAGATTGCAAAGGTTCAATTGGGAATGTTCGTGTATCTATATAAGAGCCTATGCTAATCCTGACATCATGCACTTCTCTTGTTACATTATAATGACTAGCCTAAAATGCAACTTTCACTTTATATAAGGAAGGAAATGTCTTTAATTTGAGTTTTGGCATTAATAAATGTGTAGTAAAATCATGAGAACTACCATCATGAAGTAAAATATTAATAAGTTTATTATTAATGGTACCCTACATGCGAAGTAAAGAATGAATAGAAATGTCATTATCGAAGGTACTTAAACCTTTCTTCAATGATTTCTTTATCTAAATAGGAGGAATTTCTTCATTGATGGCCTCCATGTTATTCGAAATGTCCATACCCTTTCACACCTTTCAGGCCCTCATGAATCTTCAGCTTCTATGTCAAAAAACCAAAACACATTAATAACTTAGTAAATCTCACTCCAATAATTCTTTATTCAACACATTCCATAATAATAACACTTCTATTACTTGATAAGCATATGTTATGGGAAGTTGAAGAAAAATTTCTTGAAGTACTAGGGAAGAATGCCCTCATGCCTCCTTGATCAAAGTTTATATTAACCTTCTCCTTTTATAAACACCAAGTTTTCAGATAGAGAATCTTTGAAAATTTCACAGGAATATCGACTCTGTTCCAAGGAGTCACACTACGTACATCTCTTGATCTCAAGAGCACTTGCATGTTTATTTATGGCTGCCTATGAAGGTTGAGATTTAATCATTTGTTTCACACTTTGAATTGTGAAATCACTCAATTTTATCAAAGTTTCCCCCATGATAGTAGGAGGCACAATGTATTTAGTAGTTGCAATTATTCGATTTTCTTGTTGGTTTGGAGCAGGTTGCGGCACTACTTGCAAGTCTTCTTGCTAGTCTTTCGTAAATTTCACCATTGTCCTGTTCTTTTCCAAATATCTCTTAACTACCCCTTGAACCAACTCCGAGTCTTTAGTTAAGACCACGCATACTCCGTGTCTTGCAATTTTGGAAGCAATTCTTCTCATACCCTCATATCTACTACCCGTTAATCTCCATACGATCTCCAGAACTATGAGCTATTTATTCACATGCCTTTGGTTGACTCGTACAATGAGAATAGTTTCAACATAAATAAGGGTGATATGCTTCATTTAATTTTGAATACAAGTCTAAAATGGACACACTCTTGTAGTCCTCCATCCAATCTATGATTTTTTCTTTGAACTTCAATGTCGCTGGCATTGTTTATCATCTCAATTGCAGGACTCTAAGCTCTTTGCTATCTCCTAGCTTCATTGTTGTATCCTCTCGATTGCAGGACTCAAAGATCTTTGCTATCTGCAAGCTTTAGATCTCCTAACCCTTTTTACTATAGATCCTCTCCTCTTCAAACAGTCACAATGAGCCGTTAGCCATTCTCATACCTTTTTGTTTAACTCGTCTATCACTCATAGACTATCGAGCACCCGAAAAGAGCATGCAACCCTCATTTCAGCCTCCCTTCTATTCTCGCATTCTTCCCATCCTGGATTTCCTCGTAAAAGATTTTGTTTGAACTCATCCGATTCTTCTTTATATTTTCTCACCTTTCATACCTCCTAAAAAGCAAAATACCAATGTACAGTTCACATTTTTATGCACTTATGTTTTAATGCGCACTTTCACACATTGCATTTCTCATCACGGTTTCGTTGTTTGAGCTTAAACACACATATGACTTCAGATTTCTTAAACACATACATGTTAACTACACTCATATGTGTACACGATTAGAAGAGTGCACATGCTCACATGTACTTGTAAATTCGTACATAAGTGCACACGTATAATCATGCACACACACAAATGGTCACACATATACATTAACATGTAATATCACACAAATATATGTAAGTAAACATGCAAGAATGCATGTATATGCACGATCATACGCATGGAACACAAAGTACCTAATTCACATAGCACTTCAACGGACAAACATATCCACACAGAAATACACATACATACATTGACATATATAAATATATATACATAAACACACACACACACACACACACACATATATATATATATATATATATATATATATATATATATATATATATATATAGAGAGAGAGAGAGAGAGAGAGAGAGAGAGAGAGAGAGAGAGAGAGAGTTGGCAATCACACGCATATAGAATTGAGGTTTAATACTCACACATTCTAATGAAATGCTCTTTAGATGTATACACAAGGAATAGAGATAGGAAATATTAATTTTTTATAGTCAAGTATGAGAAATTTCTAGCCACCGATAGGAGACACATTACACGATTTACGAGACAGAAAATGGTAGAAACATTAATTTAAGAGACACATTACACAGTTTAAGAGACAAAAAATAGTAGACACATTGTAATGAAATGCTCTCTAGAGATATACAAAAAGAATAGATATTTACAATATTAATTTTTATAGTCAAGCATGAGAAATTTCATGCCACGGATAAGAGACACATTACACAATTTAAGAGACATTACTTGAATACCGTTATTGTCTGGTGTATTCATCTTAATTTGAGGCGTGAATGCAAAAATTGATCACAACGCCATCTCTTGGAAGGATCATATTCTTTTATTGGCCAAAAGAACTACAAATGTGACTTGGAGATCCGCAACAAGGTGGACCAATTATGGACCCCCAACAAGCTCCACCACAGACTTGTCGAGGGCAAAAAGGATTGGGGAGGGGGGGGGGGTTCTTGTGTTTGAGAATGCAACAACTAGAGCATGGACAAAAAAAATTACAAGAAGCAAAGGAAAAGATGAAGGTAATACAAACAAATAAAACAACGTTGTTTCAAACAAGAGACATTGGCTACGGCTGAAAAATACCAGAAGATAATTGGGTCCTCGATATGATAGATACTTTGATACAAAATAGACGGGTAGAAGGACGTTCATAAAACATTGGTTTGTTCCATACAATCTACATATAGTTCATGATAACAATAGTCATGTTTTAAAAGACTAGATAACACTATTTTTAAAGTGCCTTTCACTAGAAAGTGGGTCAAACTCTTTAAGAGGAGCGAAAATGAAAATTACGAGTCAATTAAAGAATAAGAAGTAAATAAAGAAGCAAACAAAGAAATTGACGACGAAGAAGAAACTTAAACAAAACGTCGAAAATGAACATTGTGTATAGGTATGTATTTATATAGTAATAAACGTATATAAAGAAGAATAAAAGTGTTATGATTAAAAATTTTGTTTTGTATTTATTTGAAAATAGGATTCGTGATAATTTCATCTAAAAGAAACCTAAAGATTCGCAATCAATCGTGAACCAACACATCTATCTTGGGTAAAAAAAGATAGGATGAAGATGAGGGAACTAGTTGGAGATGAGGAGAGGATTGTGAGCCTGACATCATGATATATATATATATATTTTAATAAAAGGAAGTTCAGCCTTAGCCTAATCTCCCGGACTTTAATTAAAATGAAGAAAAAAAGTTACAAGTGAATGGGACTAGTGCCCATGGGACCCCCCAAATCCCACAATGCAGGGGAGGAGTATGGAGTGCTAGAGGGCATTACAAATGAGGCGGATAAACTTATCATCACCCTCATGAAGGACCCATTTGGGTTTCAACTTGTTGTTTTCAAAAAGATAAATACAGTGATGTCTAAAGGGTGGAGATCTCTTATCTCGGGAGATTCTTTTACCTAGGAGAAACAAGGATTTCTCGATTGACCATTCCTTAGGAGTTTGGCCCAAATTGACAGCACATCGTTCCCTCCAAATCTTCCAGAGGGTTTCACCTCTGATGGCATTCCACAACCTCGATGAGCAGCCGACCGCCTCACCCAACATCACTTGTTGCGAGTTGATTTGGCTCGTGAGTCTCAATACTCTGGTCACGTGACACCAGATAACATGGGACTTGGGGCAGTCGAAGAACAGGTGAGCTAAATCTTCGATGCACCAATGGCAATGCTTGCACCATGGCGGCACACCACAAATTTTGTTAGCCCTTGCATTGGACCAGATACCTTTATGCAAGATCTGCCACATGAGAACGGACTTTTTGACCTCAATTAGGGGGTGCCAAATAGACATGAATTTTAGTTCCCACCAGACATGATGATATTGGAATCGTTGGAGATAGGTATATTCACTGAAGAGCAAGACTTCCAAGAAGAGGTTGTTGATACTCAATTCATACGGACATATCTAGTACCACCAATAAGAAGTCTTACTTGGGCTAAAAGAAAACTTTATGAATACAGTCTTCAAGTTTGCCTTGATGTACAATGTATAGGAAATAAGGTAAGAATTCGTGTATATACGTGTTCATGGATCTGATCTTCATGTTTTATTTCAAAAATTATTTCAAATTTTAATGAGAATAAGGATGAGGGACAACAGCTTGGAAGTCAACAATCACTAGTATAAACAAATAAATCAGGTGATGCCTTCAAAGGTTGGGAGTTTCGCTTGTGATTATATAGATGTTAGTGGTTTTTCTACTTGATTAAGTGAAGATGCTTTGGTGAGTGTTGACACAAAAATGCGCTTCAAGAAAAATTTCATCAATAAGAATTCAATCACGCTTAAAGATGATTTGTACATAAGATTATAAATACCTAATAATATTGCTTTGAGTTTTCAAAAGAAACATAGAAACTAGATAAAAGGCAAGAGACAAATATTTGGGAGTGAGGATAGTGGAAATGATCGATGCAGATAAATTCAACAAATCTCTGGATATCCAACAAGTGAAATGTTTCTTTTCAATGATCAATGCATATAAATTCAACCAAATCTTTGATATCCAAAAGACAAAGATTTGGGAGTGAGGAAAGTGGAAACGATCAATGCACATAAATTCAAACAAATCTCTGGATATCCAACAACCTGTTGAAATGTTTTTTTTTTCCATCTTTTACTTCTTCTCCATATGTATGTGATATGTATTGCATATTATGTGTGATTGAGATCTTGAATTTCATACAAATTTAAGAGGAATTAAGTAGAAACAAGTAAATATATGGCCACTATCATTACACGAGATACATGAAGGGCAACACAGCTATATGAACAGATTTAGCTATTGGATTAGGGCTCTTGGTGCTCTATTTTTAGGTCTATGGAAGCACGCAAAACAACACAAGGAAGAAGAATAAGCTTGGATCACAACATACTATTGAATGTATTTCCAAGTGAATGTATAAAAATAAGTAACCCAATAGGGTTATAGGCGTATATACATGCCGAGGGAAAAAAACCTCCTAAAGATAGAAAAAAGTGCCCACGTGGTCTTAACTATGTTCACACACATCATTACCAAAATATATCAACTAATTCCTCCTGTGGGTGATGTAGTGAACAATGAGTTGGCACTCATGTATGAGGAAGTGCCAAGCTATGTGGAAAAAGATCAATCCACAAATGGAAGTAAGCCCAAAGCTATGCAAAAAGCTTCAAACTTTTCCCTATGAAGAGCCTTTGCGAAAATATCTGCAATGTTCTCCTATGTGGGCATATATGCCAAACTAATCTCTCCAACAGAGAACCTCTCCCTCACATAATGGTAATGCACCACAATGTGCTTTATGTGAGCGTGGAACATAGGGTTCCTTGCAACTACCAATGCACTCTAATTCTTAGTGAAGATGGTGGTGGTAGAAGACTTACCAACACCCAAATTAGCCAAAAGGTGTCTAAGCCACACACACTCAACAATCAATGTGAAAGCCATTCATAATCAAAAGAAGCATGTAAATCTGGTGGTAGTGATCCTCCTTGGGATAAAACAATCCAAGTAACTACATACCACTCAAGTAGCAAAAGATGAACTTAACCCCGTGCCAATGCTTGACACCTAGGAAATGCATAAACGTGCTCATCTCAGAGACAACAAACTGAATACTAGGTCGAGTTATGCATAAGTAAATCAAGCATCCAATAGTTTGCTGATAGAGAACACCATCAAAGTCATCTCCAGCATCATCAAGAATCAATCGAAAAGTTGTCTCCATAGGAGTGGCAATAGGTTTATAGTCTTCAAGTCCAAAACCTCTACAATAATGCATCAATATATTTTGTTTGAGTTAGAGATATTCCCCCATCAACTTGCATGAACTCAATGCCCCAAATGCCCAAATAATGATCCAAATGCCCCAAATATGACATCTCAAAAGAGGCATGGAAATCAGCTTCAAAACTAGCAATATGCTTCTCATTAGGAACAGTAGGCAACATGTCATGAACATACACAACAATGATGAGAAATACATCATTTGCATAGTTTACATATAAGGTGCTCTCAGTTGCATTGTTCTCAAAACTCTGTGCAATCAAATAGGGATGTAACTTTTCATACCAAGAATGTGGTGCATTTTCAACCTACACATTTTATTTTCATTCCCTTTTTGCACAAAACCATGGGCTTGAAGAAAATACACTTCGTCATGTAAGTCACCATTCAAAAAGATAGTTTGAATGTCTAGTTGATGTTCATTTCAACCATGATGAGCTACAAGTGTAGAGATGCTATGAACAATAGTCATTCTGCATGTGGGAGCAAAGGTCTCATCAAAATCAATGGCTCTTTCTTGAGCATAACCTTTTGCAACAAGCCTAGCCTTCTACATATCAACTGTCCCATGAGACTTATGGTTGAGCTTGTATACCCACTTAGTGCGAATGGCTCTTTCCAAGAGGCAAATCACATAAAGAGGAGGTCCATTCTTCATAATACATGATTGCATAACAGCCATCCAATTTTTTGAATTTTGTGCTTCATCAAAAGAAACAAGATCATTCTCATCACAAAGAGTAGAGGCAGCTATTGCATAACAATCTAATACAAAATAAGCATCATGAGAGACTAAATAAGTACAATATGACAAAGGTCCATCTAATTTGCTATCTCGCAAAGTATGCACCAACCATTCACGCATATGTTTGCCTCCTCTATATCAGCCCTCTCATCCACAAGTGCATCATGTAAATCTGCATAAAAAAATAGAATGATTTACATCATCATATATTGGAACCTATAAAGGCTGAGAAACTACCTTGTATGGACTAGCACTAGGCTATCCACCTGTAAAAAGAGGTAGCAAAGTGTCATACACATTTATAGAGCTAGCTTAAGTCTCCCCTTCGTACATGAAAGTAATGGTTGAATTGCATCTTCCACAAAAATAACATCACGGCTAACCAAAATGTGTTTAATCTATGGATGATAAAGTCGATAGCCTTTGATTCAAAATTGTACAAAAAAACATTTCACTGCTTTATCATCTGATTCCCTCATTGTTGTTCAAGCACTAATGCATATGCTAGACAACTAAAAACATGCAGCTCAGCAAGAGATGGCTTGGCACCACACCAAACCTCATATGAAGTGATAAATTGCAATGCTTTGGTGGGACACCTATAAAGTACATATGTTACACACATTACAGCCTCAAGCCAAAAGTAATAATGTGGTAAAGCTTAACTTTTGGCCATACACGTGACCATCTCCATGAGTGACCTGAAATTTATTTCAACAACTCCATTGTGATGAGGTATATACCAGAATGTATATACAAGAATGTACACTGATGTTTTATCCCATGTTGAGCCAAAAGTGCATTAAAATCTGAAGGCATATGTTCCCACACCTCGATTAGAATGGAGGGTGCCCATTTTACATGTTGACATATTTTTATCCAAAACCAGAAACTTTTTGAAGCACATAACCACTTTTGACCTTTCTTTCAATGGATACACCCATGCATGCTGTAGCTCAGTGATGAGTAGCACCTCCTTTAATGTAAATCCGGGAAGACGTGAGGATGGTATGAAGACCACGAGCAAGTGGAGGCACAAGTGAGTGAGTGAGAAGCACACAAGCATGCACACACATACACACACACGTGCACACACGACAAGACAAAGAGTGAGAAGCAATGGAGTTCTTAGATTACTTTCAAAAAGCTCTTACAAGTTCATTTCAATTACAAGCTAACCTCAAAAATGAGCTCTCTAGCTCTATTTATAGTTTTGACTAGGTTTTGGCCTCGTCCAGACCTAGTGTCCGGCCTAGTTAAAAATTAGGTTCTCTACCCTATTTGGAGGTTCAAATGAAGTCTAAAAACTGTGAAAACTGACAGGTAGATACTTCTAAAGCTCCTCAAGCTCAAGGACTCCTTGGCTTGCACAAAATGGAGCTACAAAAATGTGAAATGGTATTTACAAGGGTTTTTAGTGATGAAAATCACTATTGTTGTAGGGATTTCTTCTAACATTTTGATATACATTTCCTAGAGCTCCCTACTTGCTCCTTCTCCTTGTGTCCACCTCTCTTATGTGCATAAATGTCTTGAAAAAATATTGGCCTACTTGCGAGATCGTCGTTGACTGCTCTGTCTGCTTGTACTTTCTCTTCTCTCTGACTCCCTTCTTAAGCTTCCTTGCCTAGTGAGTCCTTCAGTTCCAACACCCCCCCCCTCTCTCGCGTCTGTCGTCCCTGACAGACCCTTTTTGGGTGGGCCGTTGGATGTAGTACTCAACAACGTCTTGTGCTAAGTGATGTTCTGCAATCTGCAACCCTTTGGCCAAGTCCGTGAGTAAAGCATCCCAATCTACCGGCCCGGGAACCTCTGGATGTGGTATACGTAACTTTTTGAATGAAGAGCTTGTTCCACTGCAAACAACTGCAATAAATGTGATGGTTTGGGAATGAATATCTCTGAATGATATTCCCAGAATCCCGTGAAGAACATTTCTTCAAACGTCTGTTTGAAGCAGGCTGGTAGATACTTGATGCGCGCGTGCCATGCATATACGACATTAATAGATGGTGTTGCACTCATGTCGTAGACGAGGTCCTAATTACCTTCATTAAATCCAAGAGCTGACAGGTGGGGCTCCTTGACATTTTTGAAAGTCCTGAAGGTAACCAACATGAGTTCAAAAATTTTAAGGCACATTTGGGCCATGACATCTGGTACATTTTTAAACCTGACCCCCCAATGCCGAATCGTCGAGATCATGTATCCTATGGTAGGTTGGCCTTTGGGTGGTGCTAAGTAAACATAATTGAGCCATTTCTCACATCCTTTGTTTGTCAGCACCGTTTTTGTGTATTCTGGCCATGACCTTCTTCGAAACACAGGGCAGTAGCATGGATTGTATTTGATGTACAAAGGCATGTTATTCCATGTTCTTACCATCTCTGGGTAGGTTTCCAGTAGACGAATCCTCCACATCCGTTGATGAATATTGCCCTGCTTGGCACTTGCTGGGATGTCGTCCGATGCGAACTGTGTAGCCGAGGTTGGTTCTTTTGATGTGTGACTCTTGATTTCCGCATTGTAATCCTCCATTAGGACACAGAAAGGAACATACAAATCATCGGATGTGCTGATCCACCTATGATGGGAGAGATTCCTAAAGTAATCCGATTTTATGACTACTTCTTCCAAGTGTGACATAGATGCTATCTGAACTGCCACTCTATCATCATGGGTTGTGGCCACTTTCTCTAACATCTGCATCCATTCAGGAGCCTCTATCTCTATGGTGTCCATGCCCTCTTCTGTTTGCTTTCCCCCTGGTGCAGGCATGGGAACATACGGGTCTTCGAAAGTTTCCTCTATCTCGATTGGCACTAGATCTTCAGGCTCGGGCTCGATAAGGGGAGAGGGTTGACGTTCGTATTGCATGACTTTGCTGCGTGATTCTTCGAGTTTTGCCCTGAGTTTTGTGACCTCTTCGGATGTGTCGTCTGTGGCTGTGGCTTTGCTTGGTGACTCCTGTTGAGTCGCCAGTTGCTTAAGTAGATCATCCCTTTCTCGTTCTAACGCTGCATGGGCCTCCAGGAGGTCGGCATGGGTTTCTAACACAGTTTTCATATTTTTTGAGGGAATGGCCTTGAATTTTTCTAGGTCGATTTCCTGCGGGGAACCTTCCATGGCTGCTTCCAAGTTCTCTTCATTCTGTTTCTGCAGCCGTTTATTCTCTTCGAGAGCTGTAGACATGTGTTTTCGTAGGAGGGCTAGGTTGTGTCTAAGCTGAGATTCTCTGTTATCTGGGAGTGTAGCAATTCATCCATATGTTGTCTTTCCTCTGCATCTGACTGGGGTGGGTGGCTACTAACTGTTCGTGTTGTTCCTGTAAGGTGGTATGCTGTTGTTGTAGTAGCCGCTTTTCCCTTTCGAGATCCATGAAGCGTAGTTGAAGTTCCTCATGACTTTGAAAGAGTCGCGTATGTTGGTTATCAAGATGCTGGTAGTGCTGTTTGTAGTTGCGACATACACTGATACATATTATTAAATACATTATTAATAGGGATGGATGCGGGAAGGGGGTTGGATAGTGTGTGCAATTGTGAATACGAACTGCCCGAAAGTGTGATCGGGGGGTTGAGATTTTCTGTGGCCGCGGTTGGAACTACTGTTTCAGTGGCCGTATAGACAAAGGAAGTGGAGATAGGGTGTGTGGGTTGTGTGACGGTCTGTGCTTCGGTATGGGTAGTGGACTCTGAGGCGGTGACGGTCGTGGTTACACTGGTTGTGGGAGGTGAATGTGGTGGAGTTGGAGGCAGGGGTGGCAACGGGGGTGACGGAGGTGCACTTGATACATGGGTTTCCTCAGTATCGTGGACAGTGTGTGCGGTGCCGTGGTTGTGGATGTGCCTTGTGGTTCTGATACTAGTACATTCATCTGCTTTCCTGCTCAAGGGGGGCGTCTGCCATATCTTCGGTTCCGTTCTTCGTGCTTGTGCAAGGGCGATATGCACTGTTTCAGGTACTCCCAAAGCTCAGATATCATGTCAAGCGTGGCGCGGTATTGCTCGTCTACGCCTTCCTCCTCAAGGATTTGATTCATGAGGGCCTTGCCTGCTTCTAGGGACAGTCTATGTTGCTCTTGCACTCTGTTCATGGTATCATAGAGCTTCTTCAATGTCTTCGTGTAAGCGGGGGCACCTTCGAGTACCTGCAGGGCTTCCTGATCATATTCCTGCTCTTCTTCCTCGGATTGTCCATCATGTTCCTCCTCTTGTCCTTCTTCTTCTTCACCCTCCACATCGGACGATTTCTGGTTGTCTGGGATGGGGTTGGTCTTGTAGCAGTTTGTTGTCCACTAGCTTGTTCTGCCTCGACTTCTGCGTTAACAACCTCAATGATTCTGGCTACCTCCTCATCAGTTAAGTCTTCTAAAGTGAATCCGTGAGGAAACTCTAGGTCGGTTGGTACGGGTGGGAACACCAGATTAGGTCCGTCAGTGGTGTGCCTTGGTAATCTGATAGTGAAGGGTTGCACCCACCTTGGAAGTCGTGGAGTGGTCTCTGGAGTCAATGTTGCACCGCGGGGTTGTGCGCAGGGCATCTGAACGGCGCCTCTCATTTTCTTGGATGGTGGTCCTGCGGAGATAATCGACGCTGAAACTCTTGTACCCTGGTCCCAAATGAGTGCCCTTTGCACTGGTACATCATACGCAAGACATCTGTACACAATCCTGGTCAGAGCACAGCATCCTTACAGTACAGACTTTTGTTTTTTATACCACCTTTGATGAGCCAAGTGGATTTGGTTGATAATCCAGTGGGGCATGTTGATTGTCAAATCAAAGGCATCAGCCAAGTATAAACTAAACCATATCTTTTTTAGGTGGCGTTGTGAACCTCTCCTGGGCGGGAAATGCAAAGTGCTGCATGACCATTTGCAAATGAATAGCGATTGTAGGCGTCATTGCCACCATGTCTTTTAAACTTTGTCAGATTCCTGTTCTTCATATTGTCGGGAACCATAGTCTCTTTCTCCGTAGGAATATGCATACCTTTCATGTCTAGAGCTTCCCTTACCAAGTTGATAGTTTAATCTGAAATGCTTGAGCTCATTGCCCCTTGTGAGAGATGGGAGGACAAAGGAGCTGTATCCCTTTTTGTCTTTGCTCGGAGTAAGGGTGCTAATCAAATAAGAGCATCTTAGAAATCCAGCTTTGGCAACTGGAATTTGAAGTACTCGTAGAGTCCTACCCTTCTTCCATATAGGTTTCAGTCCTTCATTATTCTGCAGTCTCTCAAATTCCCTAGTGAAAAGGTGATACCTCCCCCCAGCGCCCATTGAATTCTATCTCGGCCTCCCACATATAAGTGCCTTCACCTAGGGGTCCCTGCCACATCACTGAACCAATGAGAGTGTTTTACTGACTGGCATAGTGTGGCCCTTGTGGAGGGTTCTGAACGGTATGGCGTGTAATGCTCTCAATGCTACAGGGCGTTCCTTCAATTCCTCCTCAACGGGAAGACTTTCAATATCCACGACTTCGGGGCTGGTACCTATCTGGGAGCTAGTTCCTGCGTATCTGCCATGTTACTTCTTGCCTCCTGATTCTGTGAGAATATAGAAAACATGTGTTAACATTGTAAAGGACAAGATAGAACCGTTTTTGTCCCCATTACAACATTAACATGAGGTTCGGGAGAGATTAGTGGGTTAGTAAATGCTCGGTGCTTGTGTGTGTAGTTAGGGAATGGTTAGACCTAGGAGCTAAGTGGAATGATGTGGTGTGAGAGTGACGTAGTTAGTAGGTGGGCATGGATATTACAACTCGGGTCTGGGGGTTTATTACAAGTTTTAGGTTGCCAAATGCAATGGATAGGTTTTGATTTTGACTTTGTGGAGGCTCTGGGGAGTGTGATAGGGTTTTTGCTTGAAAAATGGGGCTTTTTAGGAACCCATTTACAAGTGATTCCACTTGTGCTCATGGAAGAATACGTGTTAGTGCGTGATGTGTAAGACTGGGCCTCAGATGTTCGCGTGAGTGAAACATGTTGTACAGGGTTTGGCCTTGGTGTAGCTATTTGAGCCCGCAAGCAAGCCTTAGGCACCCAGATTTGTCATGATTGTGGGTTGGCCTTCATTGACTTCTTGGGTACCCAAATAGACTTCACTTTCGCAGAAGAACTTATGAAAGGCTTCTTATTAGTATCGTGTTGTTGATTACTAATAAGAGGTTTTGGTCGTGGTGTTGGCCTGGTCGGAACAGGGTGTTCGCCTTTTCGCCTCCATACTTGTTTCATCGGCTGAACAATCTGCTTTGCTCCTTTTTTTGGCCTCCAGTACAGGTAGTGTTCTGCTTCTTCTGTATTTGATCTGTCGTTGGTTGCTGCATCCTTCTGACCTTTGGAAAAGAAGGGAGTACCGTCTTATCCTTGACTCCGTTGTTGAGACAATCCTCTTTCTGCATCATACATTTTTGGACAGGAATAGCATTGTCAACTTCATGTGCACCCCTGGAAGGACCAGGAGTTTGTGTTTTACCTAGTTCCTTGAGTGCCTCCTTTTCCAATTCAACTGTAATTCGGCTATGATTTACCCATACCTGAAGAAGTCCACTTCTTAGGTTTAGGTTGACTGCATGATCATAGATCCAGTCCTGACCCAAGACAAGAGGCTCAGTGAGGTCCTCATCTTGACACACTAATACTTGACTATCATCACTTCGTCTTGAATGGAGATGGGAAGATCCACCTCGCCCATGCAAGGTGTTTCCAAACCTCCCAATCCTATGAGATATGCTTCTATAGGATTGACAGTTAATCTCAATTCTTGACAGTAAGACAATTTAACCGCGCTAGTGGCTGCACCTGAGTCAATCAAGGCTCTTACAGTCCTTGCACCCTTTCTTTGTCCTATCTATAAGGTTATAAAAGGACGTCGATCAATTATCCTTTGAGCGCTGATACCTGAAACTTCACACATAGCTACATTGATATCCTTGATCTGCATAGGCATCCGTCCTAGGTTGCTCCCTATTCTGTCTTCTCAACTTCATTCTCCGGATGCGTTCCAATGCTTCTGCTTGGGCTTCTTCTTGAATTCGCTTTTCTTCTTCTTCTTTGCGTTTCTTAGCAGTATTGAGTCGACTTAGCATTTCCTCTGTGAGAGGTTCCTGATACAACTTGACCCTACATCCGCTAATGTAGCTCGGGAAAACTGTCGCCTTCTAATGTGGCTAGTTGCACTGCTCCACTTGTTGAGATTCTGTTTTATAATCATGGGTCCATAGCTCTCTTCTCCAGTTTTTCTCCCAATGTTGCTTCAATGTGTAGACTAAAACTAAGTCGCCTGCCTTCAAACCTTTATCCTTAACGTGGGCATCAAAGTATGCCTTCTGTCATTTCTTAGCTACATATATCCTTGCAGCCACCCTCAGTCTTGTTTCTCCTAATCGTTCAAGGTCAAAAGTCTAGAGGAGAGTTCATGACCCGTCCATTCATGCTCTTGTGCTACTTTCAGTGTAGGTATTAAGAAGTCCAATGGTAGCACTACATTTTGGCCAAATACCATCTGAAAGGGGGTGGCTTGGAGTACCGTTTTGTAGGCGACTCGGTATGCCCAACAGCATGGTGTAGCTGTTTGTCCCAATCAGAGTGTTTATTGTTCACTAATTTTGTCAGTACATTGCATAAGATCTTGTTGGTGCTCTCAGCCTGGCCATTTGCTTGAGGGTGATAGGGGGCAGACTTCTTATGCACTACCAAGAATTCTTGGAGCAGATTTTCAATAACTTCATTCAAGAAGTGAGTGCCCTCTATCGCTAACTAGCTCTATAGGTAGCCCGTATCTTGTGAATACATTCTCAAATAAGAACTTAGCAGTAGTCTGAGCATCGTTCTTTGTCGTAGCTTTTACCTCCACCCACTTGGTGAGATAATCCGTGGCCACAATGATATATTCAGCATGTGAACCCTTGGCTGGGGGATTAATAGGGCCTACAAAGTCTATTCCCCACTTAGAGAATGCACGTCCACCCATCATAGGTTTCAGTGGCATCTCATTTCTTGCGTATAGGATACTGAGTTCTCTGACACACATCACACCGTTTCACATAGGTATGTGCATCCATGTGAAGGGTTGGCCACCAGAAGCCCGCAAATAGTATTGCCTCGATTACCCGATCTGGTCCAAAGTGTCCTCCTGCTACACCTTGGTGAGCAGTATCCAAGATTTTGAGATATTCGCTCTCATGGACACATAGTCTCAGGTAACCATCTTTACCACGCTTGTATAGATTATCACCAATGAGTGAGTAATCTAGGGCTTCTTGTTCTAGACTTCTTTTCCTAGCCAGAGTCATGTCTGGAGGGAATGTTTTCGTCCTCAGGAAGGATACTAGTGGTTCACTCCAATCTGGCACTATGGACACTTGATAGAGAGTGGCATGTTCCACAGGTGGTTTAGTGCAACAGATTGGGCATTCCTTGCACAATTTTTGGACGTCAGCCTCCATAGTAGGCCAGTGCACTCCGAGTCTCCTTAGTGTCTGTAGGGTTCGTTTGCTTGAGTAGTGTTGCTCTAATGCACCTACATGTGCTTAATTGCACCATTTAGCGTACTCATCCTCTTCCACACAACAAGCCAAGATCCCTTGATCTGTGTGCGTGTACATACTTCCTGCCATGATGTTGATACTTTTGGGCTTCTTTACTACCTCTCTATCCTGTGTGTTTATTACTGGGTGGTTTAGGTTCCGTATGTCAATACTGGCACTAATGACTTAGCCCACTACGGCACCACTTCCAAATTAAACAAGTAAGCATCAGGAAGGTCATCTGGACACTCCTTGTGGGGCTTCTCCAGATGTGAGCCTAGAGAGATGATCCGCTCTCAAATGAGTCCTCTCTTTCCTTACCACAACCTCGAATCATATTCCATTAGTAAGAGAAACCATCTTACTAATCTTCCTGTATTGCATGGCTTGTTCACGAGATATAACAATGCTTGGTGGTCAGTAAAAAATTTTAAACTTGTTTTGCAAGCAAATAGTGTCTAAATTTCTTAACTGCATATACCATGCCTAAGCCTTCTCTCTCAGTAGTGGTGTAATTTCGTTCAGCTGCATTCAATTGGTCTACTGGCATAGGCAATTGGAAGATCCATATTACCTTCACCAGTAGGTTGAGCAAGCACACACCCAATAGCATAATTGGATGCATCCACGTGAACATGGAATGCTTATTCCAGTCTGGAGTGGTTAAGATTGGTGCTGAACATAATCTTCGTTTAAGCTCCTGGAAGGAATTCTCGCATTCATCAGTCCACTCAAAGTTAGTCAGAAGTCCATACATGGGCTTTGCAATGACAGCATACATGTGAATGAACCGGCGGTAGTAACCACAATGCCCCATGAAGGCCTGTACTTCCTAGGTAACTCGGCTATGGCTCTTACTTTCTCTTCATCAGTGGATATGCCATTCTTTGACACTATGTGTCCTAAAATCTTACCTTGCCTGACCATGAAACGCACTTTTCTGGGTTTAGGCAGACTTGATATTCTCTACATTTGTCAAAGATTTGTCTCAGTTCAGGAATATGGGTTTGTCTGATGTTGGAATGAGCACAAAGATCATCACATAGACTTCTAAGTTCTTCCTCAGGAACTCCTTAAATACATGGCACATCAGCCTCTGGAAGGTTGCTGGTGCATTGGTAAGCCCAAATGGCATTACCCGAAAGGCGAATATGCCCCATTCTGTGGCAAAAGCTGTCTTCTTATGCTGATCCTCTAGAGCTATGGCTACTTGATTGTAGCCCGAAAATCCATCAAGGAAGCTGTACACTTCCTTGCCTGCTACTCTTTCTAAGAGATGTTCTGTGATGGGAAGCGGATAATTATCTCGAATTGTGGCTGCATTAACCTTCTTTAAGTTAATGCACACACGCAGCTTTCCATTATTCTTGGGCACCACTACGATGGGGGATACCCACTCAGTGTGCTCAATTTCATAGATGATCCAGCTTTGACCACTCTATCTATCTCCTCTTTGATCTTAGCAGCATAATTATCATTATATGTATGGCTTTTGCTTAGAAGGTTTTGGCATCGGAGGTCATGGGGATAGTGTGTGAGCAGATCTGGATCAACACCCTTCAAATCCTTGTAACTCCAAGCGAATACATCTCTGTATTCTCTTAGCAAGGCTATCAATTCTTGCTCTTCTTCTTCCGTCAGGTCATGGCCTATGTAAGTGCATCTCTCTTCTCCTCTTCCATGGCTACCACTATTTTCTTGGTGGTCTCTTTGTTATCATAGGCCTCCCCTGATTGCGCCTCTCGTTTAGGCATTCTGATCATGACTCTCCTGTCATCTATCTCATACTTCTTAAAATTTTTTGGGACCTCAAACAAAAGATTCTTCCTCTTCTGGTGTGACTTCTCTCTTCTTTTTTTTTCTTTCCTTCTTCCTTTGGGGTCACATGTGTGGCTAGTCTTACATCACTTGTAAGCTCTCCATACCTCTGGGGTTGAAATTCTACTTCATGGAAGTATTCTTCATCTGATGCAAAGGTGGATCCATAATGATTGACTCTAGATCAGAGTCATTTGCATCCTCAATGCATCAGGGCTAGGTTCACACTCTTCTAACACTGCCTCTCCCATGATTGGCTCTATGGAGAAGACTGAAATGTCATAGCCATCTTCATCACAGTGAGGTGTCCATTGTTCTTCATTGATGGCTACATCCATTGTTGCTAGGATTTCTGCCCAGCCGTGGGGTTCAAATTCCTCGTCAGGAAAGACTACCAGTGCATAGGCTGGGTCATGAATTGATCTATGTGTTTCTTTTGCACCTACCTCTCTGGCTTTTTCTCTCTTCTCTTCTTCTACTGCTACTTTGCACATCCATAAGTGGGTGTCTTCATGCATCCATGAGGATCCTGACCCTATGGAATGCACCGATTCTGTATCATCTTTGGCTCTATGGATGGGATTCCATTGGATGGGAGGGACATCTCTATGAGAGTAATCTTTGAGATTCACTTTGGTCGTAACACCTAAGTGTTGTAGGTAAAGGAGTTGGTTCCCCAGTCCTGTACCACTTGCAACTCTCGCATAAATGGTCTTCCCAAAATCATCTCATAGGCATGGTTCTTGCTAAAATCACATATAGCAAATGTGTGTTCGAACTCAACACATGTGGTGAGAGTTATTCCTTCTAACAGCCCTAAGGTCGCTCTATGTGACCATCGGCCATTTGCAATTTTCATCCTCGTGGGCCTGAGTGTTGGCTTGCCCCAACGCTTCCATAGGGAAGTGGTAGCAATTGCAACACCTGCGCCTGAGTCTAGAATGGCCTTGGTGGTGTATCCTTGATGGGTGATAGGAAGATATGTGTTTCCCTCTTCGCCCTCACTCATGTCTCCTATCTTGTCCAATGGTATTTCTGGCACTGTTCTCTGGGATCCTACCTAGGAACGAGGTTTTGTTATCTCTGGTACTTGTTTGGCTACATGTTTCCATAGCTCTGGCCTTACTTTGAGTAGCTCTTCTAAGGTGAGGTTGCATTGTACTTTAGTGTTTTTTCACTACCTCTGTGTTCCTAGGTATGATCGAGTCTTCGTTTCTTACCATGACCGTGGGTGCTCATACAAGTAGACTTAGCTTCCCATGGGCCTGTGAAGTGGGGTAATTCTTGCAAAGAATTAGACTCAAAGTCTAGTCTTTCCTGAGATTGGGTGCTCTCCTGCTCCTCATAAATGGATGGGATGTCTTGTGGGAATTGGTCGTGTGCATCATCCACAAGTTCAATAGGAGGTGGGACTTCACTCTCTCTTAGCCCATTTGTCTTCTTGAATCTCGCGTAGGAATTCCGTTGTGAACCGATTCATAGAAGATGATGTGTCTACTCCGTAGAGTTAGGCACATAGGCACATAGGCTTCAGGCACATAGGCTTCCTGGGCAGGAATGCTTACTCTTTCACTTGCCCTGTCCCTATGTTGAGAGGCGGGTTCCTTTTCTGATTGTGCAATCAGCTTCTCTATTCTTTCTAACAGTCCATCAAGTGCAACTGTGTCTTCGCCGAACTAGAGATGTTAAATAGGCGACTGGCTTCAAACATGGTTTGAGCCAATTCCACCATCTTAGCACAAATTTTGGTTCGTTCTAGCTCTAGTTCTGCTCTAGGGTAACACTTTTCATGATCAGTTACGTTTGGACCTTCTTGGATTCTGGCCTGATATTGCTTTAAGCATCATATTAAGGTCCTCGGGAGTGGGATCTGCTAAGACTGATCCTACTCTTGGGGTGGGTGGGTTTAGGTGAGGCGGGTTGGAAGGTGGCGGTTCGGATGGAGTTGGGAATGGTGGAGGTGATGGAGGTGGGGCACTGTGAGAGGGAGTTTGAGCTGTGAGTTCAGTTATCCTGCCTTTGTTTCTCTCAGGCTTTCCTCGAGTTCACTCATTTTTTGCCCATTGTCTTTTCATTCTTTCACGACTATCTCTCCAAGCTCTAGTCCTCTTCTTTGTCATGCTCTCCGTTTCACTAACATCTGGCTCTTTTCCTGGCCTACGCTTTGGTTCTGTTGCAAGGCTTGGGCTCTAGTGATTACTTGTACTGGTGCAGTGGAAGTCACACTCCCTGAGAGTCTACAACTAACGCAATAACGTTGATAGGAGTGATGTTTGGCATATTATTGGGGTTCTTTGGGCAATCTCGTAAGAGATGCTCCTTTCCACACTCCTGGCAATAGCCCTGGATCGTCACTGATTGGGTTGGGTAGGTGCAGGCATGGGGCAATCACGAATGAGGTGATCCCCTTGACCATCTGTAGCATGGACCTCTAGGGAAAGGGGGTCTTACTTGTCTAGGTTGAGGTCTAGGGTAGGGGTTTGCATACATGACGTTTGTGTAATCTGACTCCCAACTAGGTTCATTTGGCTCGTCACTATAATAGGGCTCCCCATGTTCAGGAGACTGCATGTAGTAGGCCTGGGGCTATCAACATGTGTAGAATCGAAACTATGGTCATCGGGTCACTTTTAGAAAGCAATTGGTTACCGAGACTATAGCTCTATTCAAATTTTCTTCTGCCGCTGCCATACTTTACCGGAATTACATTAGCTGGGGCAGGGGTTTGTTGTGCTAACACGGGCTGAGGCCTTTGTTGGG
>MU263396.1:0-43906 GCA_020310875.1 Ceratopteris richardii
AACCCTCTTTGAGTGTACCCTTAATGTACCTGAACACTCTTTGACCGGCAATCCAATGTTCTTTCCTAGGACAACGCATGAATTGAAAAAATACTCCAACTGCATATGACAAGCCAGGCCTAGTTAAGTAGCATAAATCAGACTACCAACCGAACTTTGATATAGCTTCATGTCCTTGAATTCTTCTCCTCCATATCTGCTCAATTTGTGATTCACCTCCATTGGAGTAGGTGCTACCTTGCAATCATCCATTTTAAACTTGATTTACAAGTTCTCCAAGTACCTTTCTTGAGTTACATACACTCCATGTTGAGTATATGAGATCTCCATGCCCAAGAAATATGACAAATCTCCCAAGTCACTGATCTTGAACTCTTTCTCCATTGCTTCTTTAGGCCTTGAATGCATTTCTCATCTGTACCTGTAAGAATTATATCATCAATATATGCACATATAATGAACCCATCATCACTTGCTTTAACAAACAAGCTACTATCTGCTTTAGATACTTGGAAACCCAGTTCTTTCAAGAACTTCACAAGTCTATAATTCCATGCCCTGGGGCCTACTTCAAACCATACAAAGCTCTCTTGAGCTTACATACATGATCTGGATACCTTTCATCTCTGAATCCTTGTGGTTGCTCCATGAAAACATCATCTGAAATATAACCATTTAAAAAAGCATTCTTTACATCTAGTTGACATAACTTCCAACCTTTACATGCAGCAATTGCTATGAGTGTCTTGATAGTTGTCATCTTTGCCACAGGACTATAGGTCTCATCATAAGCTACACCATATGTCTGAGCAACGCTTTCACAACAATTCTAGCTTTATACCTAGCCACACTTCCATCTGCATACCTCTTTCTCTTGTAGACCCATTTGCATCCAATGGTCTTCTAACTATTTGGTTTAGGAACCAAATCCCATGTCTGATTCTCTATCAATGCATCATACTCTTCCTGCATAGCTTTCTCCCAATTTCCTTATCTTTTGCCTCTTCATATGTAGAAGGGTCTTCATCTGCTTTTATCATATAAACATAATCTTTGGTGACCAAAAAAGAAGTGTCATAGCTATACCTTGTAGGTTGCCATTTGTGTCTTGATGACCTTCTGAGTTCTCCACTCCTTGAGCTTTCTGGTTCATCACATTCTGGATCAATCTTGTCACTTCTTCACCTTCAACTTGTACTTCATTGTTCTCCTCTTCATCAAATATCTGAACCTTTGATTTACCTTTCTTTTGACCTGCATGAACATTAAGTGTACCTACATACCAAGTACCTTGCTCATCAATGTAACATCCAAGAAATTGTTTTGTGGATGGACTCCACAACCTATATCCCATCTGCTTATCATATCCAATGAACACATATTTTTCAGCTTTGGGTTCCAATTTATGCCTCAATTGAGATGACACATATGCATATGCCAAACATCCAAATACTTTGCAATGATCTAGAGTAGGTCTCTTACCCCACCATGCCTCATATGGTGTCATACACTGCAAAGCTTTACATGGTAATCTATTAACCAAATATGTAGCTGTATTTACAACCTCAGCGCACAAATAATTTGGGCAATTTTCTCCTTCATCATGGATCTTGCAAACTCAACAAGAGTTCTATTCCTCCTTTCTGCTACACCATTTTGTTGAGGAGAGTACCTGCAAGTAATTTCCCTTTTTATACCTGCATTCCACAAGTAATCACTGAACTCATTAGAGAAATACTCTCCCCTCCATCTGATCTTAGTCTCTTCAACTTATGACCTGTAATCTCTCTGCATACACATGATAATGTTTGAATGTATCAAATACCTCTGACTTATCTTTGATCACATAGATAGTGATCCATCTGGTAGCATCATCAACATAAATCACATAATACCTTGAACCATTGATGCTGAAATCCTCTGATGGTCCCCACACATCTGTGTGTAACAACTCAAACTTTTCTGAATACATAACACCATGCTTGCAATAAGATGCTTATGAGCTTTACCTAATTGACATGCCTCACATCTGTATGTCATATGTTGAACTACATCATTAGGCAATCCAAGCACTGAACCATTGTTAACCATATCTTTAATACCTCTTTCATTGAAATGTCCAAGCCTTTTGTGCCAAAGATCTAACTCAGAGATCTTATGTCCTCCATAGGTGAACAAGGCATGACCAACATTACCTTGAATCTTCAATGTGAAGAGTCTTCCTTCTTTCTTCCCTGAAACAATTTGTTTATACCCATTGCTAGGGTCTTCCACAAACACTCCTTCATTAGCGAATCTAACTTCATAACCTTTTTCAACAATTTGGCCTACACTTAGCAGATTCTTAGGAATTGTAGGAACATACAAAACCTTACTCAAGAGAGTACTACCATCCTTGGCCTTCACTGATCCAACTGACTTCACATTATGCTTTGTATTGTCACCTGTTTGAACTACATGATTAGTTACCTTATGTTCCAAATCGGTCATCAAAGCTATGTTGCCACTCAGGTGATTGCTACACCCTGAGTCAATGTAGAACTCTTTGGTCTTCACTTTGCCTTTCACAAGTTTGCATTCATTATCAATGTTGAATCCTCCTTCTGATCTGAAGCATAATTGTAGTAGGTATTGTTGTATTGTTGACTTTGGAATCCTCTACCTGCATTTCTTCCTAAGTAACCTCTACTACCTCTACCTCTGAAATTACCTCTTTGATTTCTGCCACCTCTTCCTCTTGAATTAAAATGCTGATTATATCCACCATTATTCTGAGTATTATGCCAACAATCATTAGCTAAGTGATTTGTCTTACCACAAATCCAGCAAGCTTTGACTCCATCTTTATTACTCCTGCCTCTTCCTCTACCTTTGCCACCTCCTCTTCCTCTTAGGAAGTTGGCTTGGCTAGTTGTACCTTCATCTTCATTTGCTTGTTGCTTCCCTTTGTTATTCTTCTTCTTATCCTTTGAATACATTGCTTGACCTGCACTCTTGCAACTTTCACCTTTGACATCCTGCTCAAAGTTTAGCATATGTCCTAGCAATTGATTTAAATCAGGAGTGAAATGATCGTGATAATTCAATAGACAAAATGAATGGCCTCCATTTGTCATCACCTCTCAAACCTGTAAGGATTTGCCTTACCAATTTATCCTCTTCAATGTCTTCATCAACTGCTTCTAATGCTTCTGCAATGTCTTTCATCCTTGTTACATAATCTAAGATGGATTGAGAGGCCTTCTTCTTGAATGTGGTAAATTCTGCCACAAGGATGCCTTCCTTGACTTTGGTGTTTTGGAAATGCTCCTCCAAAGCATTCCATATACACTTGCACTTTCAAGACCTCTAATGTGAGGTAGCAAGTAATCATTAACTGCCATGTAGATAATTCTCCTGGCTTGAGAATCGTTCTTCATCCAAGTCTTCAAATCTGATAATTCTTCCCTAGTTGGAACACTATGATCTCTAACTAAGGCTTTTCTTCTTCACCTATAATATAACCTATCAAATCTTTGCTCATAAGGTGAGCTTCCATCCTCATTGAACATGTTGGATAGTTCTCTCTATCCAACTTCTCTATTTGAAGAGAATCTCCCATCCTTTCTTCAACTGTATATTGAATTCTTCAAACTTTATGAGTAATATATGTACCTTTACTTCGAATGAAGTTCCTTTTGATCTTGATAAATTCTAGTCTCCTTCTCAAGATTTTCTTTCAAGCTTTCATCTTTTGAACCTTCAGGTGTTGAATTCTTTATAGCTGCAGCAGTCAGGGTCCTCCTTTCTTCAACTTTGATGCTTCCTGCTCTGATACCACTGATGGAGAGTGTTAATCTCCAAAGAAAAAGCTAATCTTGAAGTAAGATCACCTCTATATCAAGAGTAACTCAAAACCTTCACCAATTTGGAGGATCAATACTCAATTATCAAAATTTTGAACAAACTGTGAAGAAGATGACTACACAGAAAGTCTATTGCACATAACTCTTTCATTAACTTATCAAATGTGTAAAGTTTTCTATTAAACTTTGCACAAGGTGTCGTCTATAGTTTGCGCACCTTTTCCAAGTTAAATCATTTCAAAAGACTTAGTAGATCCTGAGAAATGATCTCATCAAGTCACCTATGTCTAAAACTGTTCTTCTGAGAAGTCGATTCAGACACCTGTAACTTCTAACGCTTGGTTCTCTCAATCTAGAACCCTTTTATGCAAATGCTTTTAGCCATAAGTAGCTTACATTCCAAATTAAGATTGAGCTTGCTTTGCTCAGAACTTTACACTGTGGAAGGAGAACTGACGAAACATTAACATCAAATTTTGCACCTCCTACAACTTCTCTTCTTTCCATTTACACATGTAAATGTTCCTACACTTAATTCTCTCATCCTGATCACAATTAAAAGCTGAAAATTTGTACATAGGTCAATGAACTATAGACTTAGACTTGTACAAAAGCATTTCACAAAAGATTCAACACAGAAGGAGAATACTCAGAAAGATCGGGTGCAACATTTGTTCATTTCTAAAAATTTTACATCTAAGTGATGAGAGAGATCCTATTCACTTCTAAAGTGTCTAATTACATCTAATTCTCCTCAAAACTTGTTCTTACACATTCTCTCCTATTTGCCCCAACATTTTCTTTGTATATATAGGCAAATGTTTACAAGTTGATGACATACAAAAAGATAAGATGAACTGACTCTAAATTAATGTACATATGTATACACATCTTCATCTTTTGGATATGCACTTCCTTCATGCTTCATAACTTGATCTTTTCTTCAGTCCTTGACTTCCAAACCTTCATCAAAACTTCAATTGTTGATTGTCCTGCACCAATAGTATCAAGATCGTAAATGTCTCCTTACTTTTATTAAAAGGTGGAGGGCTAGTGGATATACATTCGGGTGCAATCCACTAATATTTTTGACTCGACTCATTTCTAGTCAATATTTCCAAATCAGGTAGCTTCCAAAAACTTTTTTTCGTTAGTAAATTTGTTGCTCTACCAAAATCAGATAATCCCATATAAGCATTCTGAGCTTCAAAATGCAAAAAAATGTCGCCTAAGTGGAGATCATTGTGGGAAATATTACAAGTGTGTAAAAATGATATTGTTTGCAACAAACCATTGATGAGCTTCCAAATGTTTGTCTTCATGGTTGTTTTATCTCCTTCTGTTTCTTTAATACCTCTGCTTTGTGGTACGTTTAAGTAGTCCTTTTTCATTTTCTCTAGCCACATGTCTAATGTACCACTATCACCATTCCACAATTTGAAAATAAGACACAGGCTTTTGCTATGATGCCTAGCTAATAAAAGTGGTTTGTTAATTCCAATGTGCATAACAGATAAAATTGTGGCTTCATTCATGGCTTCGTTCTCTCGTGTCTGTATGTCAACACTATGTAATTTGAATAACTTGGTGGCAAATATTTCATTGATGAATCTTGGGTGGGTTATTTTGACTTTATGGATCATTTCATATTGTCCTTCCCCCACGAGAGCTACATCTTCAAAATGAATAGATGAATATGGGAGCAAAAAAAGATTATTTGATGTTTGATCTCCCATATTTACATGTGTATCTCTTGTATTTGGATCTACCGATGTTCTCTCTCCCTGCTCAGTCATGTCAGGTCTCACTCACTTTCCTCTCTCCATTGTTTGATAATGTAAAATTGAAAACTTTTACTTTGTCGATGAATCTAGGCATTGTGGTGATATCCAATGACGATGACTCTGCTACTTTGATGATCTATCCAAAGATACGAGTGAGCTGTTTGGACATTTGCTCATCTAATACCTGTGCTCCACCTGACACATTGCCAAATTTATCTTCAATGTTGATATATGTTGTCCTAGATAATTGTTCAATGAAATTTTTGTAATTAGATATGTCCATTGCTAGAGTGATTTGATCTTCTCTCATTCTATACATTTAGGAACACACAAAATCTTCCAAAAATTTTTGCTTGTGCTTATTTATTTTACTTACCATCTATGCAAGAATAAAAAAATAGACTATCAAACTATGAGAATTGATATTAAAACTTTAAACACTAATCTAACTCATAAAATAAATAATAAAAAATAATCTCATAAATAAAATAATAGATACTGAAATATATTTTAAGTACACATATAAATAGATACATTTGTAAGTGTATGGATAGATAGATCAAGAGTATGTGTAGAGAAATGATAGAAATATGGATAGGTAGATAAGTAGATTTATAGTTAAATAGAAATGTAATTATAGTCTTGAAGTGAATCTATGTAGCTATTAAGAATGTAAGAGTCAAAGAATCAGACATTCAGAATAGTTCATATACACTCACTATACTATGTATGAGTCTTGTCACATGACTGTATATAACTATTGTGATAGCAAGAGTCAAAGAACCAGATAATCACAATAGTTTCTATACGCCTTGTGACCTACACTAATTATGCTCATAGGAATCTAAGCGACTATTGTGAGAGTAAGAGTCAAAGAATGAGATAATCACAATAGTCCCTATACACTCCCTATACTATTGAAAGAGTAGGAACCGAGGTGGTGATTCAAACAATCTCAATAGATCTATTACTTAGTCCTATACTACTATGAGTAAGAATCGATGTAGCAAGTCAGATAATCACAATAGTGGTTTATTTTAAATTTTATTCATCAATGTATACAAGTAAGAAACTATTTCACGAGTCGAACATGTATACAATTGATGATTAAAAAACATAAACCTAATTATATAAATACAAATCAGACATATGTAAGAGACACGTATGCGAATCATACGATATGCATGATATAATTAATGAACAGAACAATAAATAAACAATAAATAAAAAATAGCTCAATACGTGAATGGTATGGTGAGGAAAGGCCTCTGCGAAAGAACTGATAGTAGTAGAGCTCTATAGAGTAGCAAACTAGCATGCGTAGAATGAGCTTTTTGATCGAATGTAAAAATATATATTTTTTGCTTAGAAACAACTTTTCGATCGAAAGTGCTTTTGATAAAAAAAGTTTTCGATCGAAATCACATCCATGTCCATTTTTTTTCATTGTTTATTCAAATAACCATGAATAAAACGAACATATTTGGTATTTTTCAATTATTCGATTGAATAAATGTAACCTAGCTTCACTATCAAGTTATATTCCTACACATAGACATGTCACAAGGTATACTTTCTTGAAGAGGGATCCCCCTTGAGAAGAAGGAAATGTGGTCTCGGTCGCCTCTTCTACACATCTTACTAAAATTTGCATTTTATGTAGTATTATTCACACGACACTACATTGCTAGGATTTCCTACTCATCTCTCTATCTCTCCTACTCATCTCTCTATCTCTTTATCTATGCGTCTCTCTTTTTACTCATGAAATTTCCATAGATGGATTGTTTTTCAATTGGATAATGTAGTTATGGTACTATAAGCACTAGTTCCACATATTCCACATGATGTTTGGTAGTTTTGGGGGCATGTCCGATGGCAAGGATGCAATTATGATTCTTGGAAGATAGTGCCTTAACCTTAACTATTTTGGGACATATTCTACCTAAACATTTTGGTTGGACTATTAAATGTGATTTATCATTTCACAACTTGAAGGATTTTTTGATGCATGCCCACATCTTGCACGCATTAGAAAAGGAAAATATTTTTTTATGTTCCTTTTATGCTTTTTCTCGTTCCATAAAGAGTTTCTTGCTCCAAGATAGCAAATTAAAGTGGTATAAAGGAGTATGCTTATCCTCAAATATTGATCATATTTCCTAGAAATGATGAACATCCTTTCAATGGAGTGATCTTTGTTGTGATTTCAAATGTACATTTAACCTATTGCTTTCCAATTTTTCCAAATAGCTTCAACTCTTATAGCATTCCATGGAGGCGCCAAACATCCTAACACTTCACGAGGAATAGCTCATCGCCACTCTCCCTAGTAAGATGCATGATACTCCCTATCTCAGAGTTTATCGTTGATATAATAGGTATAGAAGAGGTAAATAAATCCTCTTCACGTAGAAACATCTTGCACCATGGGGGACAATATCTAGATTATAGGCTTATGAATAAATCAAAATCTCCCTATGGAGGATTTTCCATAGTACCAAAAAATCACTCACTTCAAGCATCCAATGCTATAGGATCTAAAAGTTGAAGCCATACCTAATCTAGAAGTTTTTTTTTCCATTTTTTTATTAATATTAGAATGTAAGATATCTTCTATATTTGTCCTTGAGATTTCTTTGATCTACTTGTGGCTTCTCCACATTCAACACTTGGGATGGGGTTTGCACTTACACTAGAGGAGTGTGCAATTTGACTCTTAATGAGGCATTGATACTCATAATATGTCCTTAGACTAGGATCTACATCTTTAATCTTAATAGCTTATTGATATCATAGTTTTATTAGTTTTTGTAGACATGAAAGCCCTTTGGGAAAATATTTTTTAGCCCTAGACCAATATTCCACCCTAATAGGAGTATTGATATCATAGTTTTATTAGTTTTTGTAGACAACGATGAATCACACCAAATCATTTTGTGTGATGCCAATAGAGAAATTCCATTCCTTTTTGAGGTAGATATTTTTTTCGACTCTTTTCCATGATTTTCGCAAAGCGAGCACATACTCAAAAGCTTTCAACTTAAATTTGCAAGGAGATGAGATGAGAGTATTGAGACAAAGGTTCTCCCATTTTGGGACACCTGAGAGGGAGAGGAAATCCAAGTCTTTGAATGCCAACTAATTCCAAGTGGCCTTCTAGGATCACCATGCCTCAAGCAATCAACTTGTTTTCCATGTGGGTCATTTTTAAAATACTGTTGCGTCCTAATGCCCACACGGAAGATGATTATACAAGCCTTTATTTTGCTCAAACCTCTCGGAATCGTTCTACTTGGATTACTTGGCGGCCACAATTATCTCACAATGGATACTTCCTTTGTCTATACAATAGCTCATATGTTTCCAAGCAAACGCACCAAAATGTTTGCTCCTAAAGCCGAGAGAAAGAGATTACCATGTATGCTTGGCTTGACCAAAATCACTCAAGCTTTGTCCACTTGCCCTACTCCACGTGGCTAAATAGTACTAAACGTACTTCCAGTATTTCCCTACTCACACTCTCCCATGGTAGTTATACCCCGGTTCCCTTCTTTTCTCTTACCCTCCTGATCACTGATCACGTGCTTCTCGATCACACCCCCTCTTCCTATCCTCCCACTCTTACCCTTTTTCTTACTCCCTTTTTCACTTACGCTCACACTCACACATACGCCTATTCTTCTTCACTTTGTTTTCCTGCTTATAATATGCGTGTTCTCTTCCACCATATTTTCTCTCCCCTATGCCTACTCGCTTTACCGTACATACACACCCACCTACTCTCGTACACCTACGCCCATC
Organism: Ceratopteris richardii; assembly: GCA_020310875.1. Classification (NCBI taxonomy): domain Eukaryota; kingdom Viridiplantae; phylum Streptophyta; class Polypodiopsida; order Polypodiales; family Pteridaceae; genus Ceratopteris; species Ceratopteris richardii. The sequence goes on from MU263396.1 coordinate 9,434, forward strand.
ATGTACATGCACTCTTCCTTGCACACTTCCACTTCCCCCCACTACTCAATCACCAGTCACTTTCCCACATCCTTACGCACACACACACACTCCTGCATCCATATACTCACTCCCCAGCCACCGAACGCACCACAGCAGCAGCAGATACTAAAGGATCAAACAAAGATGTCCCTCATCTGTTGGACTTGCTGGAGTTACTTTTATTGAGCATGATCTACTCCATCAGCACTTGGGCCAACAAAATGGATGCTACAGATGGAAAAACGATCATCTGCATCTGAGTTCCATCCCAAAGATGCCCTCGTTACCTGCACAAAAAACCACAGCCAAGGAACACAGCAAATAGTGACCTCCCCCTTTGCTCGATATCCCTTCAGCACTTGTCGAAGCATATCCAGACAAACCAAAAAACCTTATAAAGCTCTCTCTCCCTTTTTCGCAAAGTCCCCCCCCCCCTCCCCCAAATTACCAAAAAAACCTTATGCCCTCTATCTTCCTCTCCCCTGACTTCTCTTGCCCGCGACACAAGAAGCTGCCTCCACAGACCAGCCCAGCAACTCATGATGAACAACCTTCCCTTTTTGTTCCCACATAGAGACACAAGCACACAATAGGCTTTTCACACATGGTCAAAACCCCACTGTTAATTCATACGATCAAGTTATTCTCCGAAAGTTAATCTGTAGTTTATTGAGTGTTGACCATATTCTACTATTTGATCTTGATGGATTCATGGAAAGCAAAAACTCAGACCGAATCACCAAGAGCCATCCTTGTCACATTCATAACAAAAGCCTATAACAACAGAATCGGAAGTCGGAGAATCACGGATAATGAGCTTCTAACATTGCTGATGTTTGAAAGACCTAAGGATGGTTTGTCTGTGACTAAGTTGTATGAAGAGCATCCAGCAGGCTATGCTCCCAATCCCCTTTTTTACTCTTCAAAATTGCTGCATCACATCCCACTACATCTCACTTTATCACCCTCATTTTTGCAACAGGATGTCCTCCTCCAGTTTTCACAGCTTCAGATCCTTCATGATGAGGAGGGGTTGAACTGCACTGCTGCCTTCCATCAATAGATGTTTCCAAATGGGACGTAGACCACAAGCGCGATCATTTTTGCTAATGCTTTCTTTGTTCATGGGTCTTGATGCTTCAATTCAACAACAACACCACCTGTGGTTTCTAGTTCTGACAAGGGACGTGTACAGAAACATTTTGGTAAAAGAACTTTATGTGCAAGATTTGACTACTAAGGTCTTCATAGTGGAGAAGAAACATAAAAAGCAAGTGCATGCCCTAAACACGTGTAAATCATAAACCACCTCAAGGCTGCATAGACGTGTTGCTAACCAAAAACGTACCCAAAATGGCATAGGTGTTCTAGCACAGAGCTGTCGCAACCATATTCATGGACAATAGGAAATTTTTGCAAAAGTAGCATAACTGAATACATCACAAATTATACTCACCAACCATTCTGCTATGGCTTTGAGGCCACACTGTGACACCGAAGACAGCGCACAGCAAGTTGTGAGGGATGACTATCTCCATTCGTCTCCTCTGTTGCAAGCATCATCTCAGTGCGAGAGTCCTTTCATATATGCCGCTTCTTTCCCTCACTGGTCTCACGCTGTCTTCAGTCGGTTTCCCTTAGTCACCCGTGCCCGCAGAAGAACGAAGCTTCCCCTTGTAGTGTGTGTCAAAATGCCCAAACGGAAGGCCCCTTCAATAGGCAAACCACATAGACCAATGCAGCCCAAAAAATGCAATCGAACACAAAACAAGCCGTCCCCTTTCTCTCCCGTTCGATCGCTCTTCTCCTTGTTTAAAATCGAAGAACATCTGCTGGCCTAGACTTGTGCCCTACCCCCTCCTTCGCTCACGAACCTGTAAAGATACCAGAAAAAAAGCCCAAAAAAGAGAGAAAGAGCAGGAGTCCCCGAGAGAATATGTAGGAGAACCCCCCCCGCTTCATAGCCTCCTTCCTCGTCGGGGTACGTGCACCACACAACAAAGAAAGAGACAAAAAAACATGAGACCCGCTGCCTAGAAAAAAATGAAATGCTCTCCCCTTTCCTGCCCCAAATGTGCGTGCAATTAGGGGTATGTCCCCCCCCCCCCCCCTTTTCCATGTCCATCAGAGCCAAATCCCCCTTGTACCTGCATATCTCTACGAAAAACAAGGGAATTAACCCCCACATATTGTAAGAGGGCATTTCCCTTCCTTAAGTGCATTGGTCCTTCATCACTTGCCACACTTATTTCTATGCAAAGTTTAAACCACGTTCCATCTTATAGAAGATCTCATGGACCTTGCAGTGATGGCCACATTTGTCCTCTCATATCCTGTTTTCTTCCTTGGTTATTTGATTCCTGCATGCGAGAGCAAGGAAAACACAACAAACGCTGGCAACAAATACTTCTTGAGGTCAAACGGTGAACAAATTCAATTACAACCTCCCATTTTCTGTTGGTACATCCTGCAAAAAATCTATTCCCAAAACAAATCATATCATTTTATTAGATGCCTATACGTTCATATATTCACACCTTATTTGGCCCTTGCTTGCCACTTGTACACCAGTGAGATATCGGAGCCATGCCCCCTGATTACATTCACTCAAACCATGAAGACAAGAACACCATACCCATTTTGGAAGTAACCCAACAGTAATGCATCCCAAGGACTTTTTCTCTCACACAGACTTGTCAAATACTTGCCATGCTTTCCTAAGCACCCCCTGCCTCCTCATAAGTATCCACCAATGTAATGCCTACTATGGTATGCTCCTTCAAGATACCTGAAATCAACCATCTTTCCGTGCAAGTTACCTACAATCAAACATTTGCTCTACAAAATCGAGACCAAAAAAAAACAACCATTTGTACGGTTAACATATTCCCCCCTTCTGCTTGCGAAGTCGTCCCTGACGAGCTAAATTGTTCCTGCAAATCTGCAACCCATATCAAGTCATCCAAAACATTTCCATATATTAAATTACCTGTTTCATCCTTCTCCTAACCAGGCACCTGCAATCATACACTCAAAGTCTATTAGTATCAAAATCAATCCCATTACTTACCAACCTTGCATACTTTCTTGCATCTTCATTTGTTGTGTCCTTCGCATCTGCAAACTCATCAAAAACATTAGACCACTTTTCATCAAAACACAAATGTACATCAGAACAACAGGAACCAACACACCATGAATCCACATCACACATGCAAGCTCGTCACATACAATATACATCCAAGGAGAAGACATGTCCACATTCCCTCTCATGACTCTTCTCGACTATTCGTTCAACACGTCACGAGTCTCTATTCCACATGCATACTAAACACACTTTCCACATGCCATATATAATAAAAAACCATTCCCCACCTTTGTTTTTGATACTCTTCCCAGCCACAAGATTGTTTTCTAGATTCCTTTTTCTCATTTCTAACCGAGTTCACTCTCCGATTTTTCATTTCCCTTCTAGTTAGGGTTTCCACTACCCGCTTTCCTTTTCATCGACTCTTTGCTTTCTTTTTCTTTTTTTTTTTCTTTTCAACTAAATTCCATGCTAGGTCACCACCACACCACTCTAACTTGATGGATACACGACAAGGACCACTCAAGCCTAACACGGGCTCATCTCGACAGGACCACTCATCATCAATGCGATTCAAGACTTCTCAAGTTGTCATACCACTTAAGAGCCAAACTGAACACTTTCTAAGAGTTCGCAGACAACAAAGCAATTAGCATGCTTGGGTTCCTCAAGTCCAAGTCTTCCACAGACACGTCACAGCCAAAACCTTAGCCGAGCTTAAGCTTCGATTCGACATGCCTCATCAAGAGTCCACACATTCCCAGATCCCCACAACACATACACACATATTCCCATCCGAGCATCAAGCTCTCTCGCCTCTCTTCTGTCCCCCCTCGAGAAAGGAATTTTCTTTTTCTTTTTTTTTTCTTTTTTACTTATTTACTTATGCACGATGCACAACGCTAGTCCTATGCGAAACCGACGTCAGCTCGTGGCTTTGACCACCCGGCCAAAGTGACTCCACCTACCTATTGGTCCACATAGGCACATAGACACATATAGGTCGCGCATACAGCAAAACTAGCGTCAGCTCGTGGCCTCGATCACCTGATCAAGGTTTGTTCCACCCGCCTACTAGCCCACTGCAGCGCATCGACAACACACACACAGATACACAATTTCTTTTTTTTTTTTTTTTTCTTTTTCAATTCCAAAGTCTTGAGAATTAGGAGACAGAAGAAAGGTCCTTTTCCCAACCCAACCAATCACGACACACACACATAGATCCCCCGTGGACATCCCGATGAGACAAATCTCCTCTCTGCTGCAACTCAAGCCAAAATCCAGCCACTAATGCCATGGTCAACTTTTCCTCTCAAAACGTGCACACACTAACTACCTTGCCGACCTGAAAACCCCAAAAAATGCCACTTCATGCTTCGGAATCGATTCCATATTTGCTCCATTTCTTCATCTAACTCTTTCATTCCTTTTTTCAGATCCAAGGGGAATATACTCCCTCTTCTCAACTCGAGCAGTCAACTTTCTCGACTTCTTCTCTAATCGATCTTTCCTCCCAAATCATATTCATATTTTCTACATCTAGATCATCTACCTTCTTCGACAATTCATTCTTCATTCTTTCTAACTCCGTTGCGAATGCATCTAACCTATCCAACATGGCTTTCAACTCTCCTTCCATTTTTCCTAATTTCTAGTCCTTTACCTCTCCTCATTTTCTTTCCAATTCATCCACCTACCGAGCTTGCTACTCAGCTTTGCATTTTCTTTTCTACCCGTCCAACTTTCTCATCGCTCTCTGCTTGGGAACTTTTCATTCTTTCTACCTCTAGGTGGAACTCTTCAGCGACCTTACGTGCTTGGTCATCTATCTACTAATCATCCTCTTGCAATTTCCCGATCTCTTTTTCCATTCGGTCGACTCTGTGTGCCAGGTCATCATCATTTTTAGGGGAATCCTCCTCGATCGCAATGCTATGGCAATCGGCTATCATCCAGCCGGTTCTTAGGTCCTAAGACCACGTTTTCATGCTCAGACCTCGCAAGGCATTCCCTCAAGATTTTGTTCGCTTTCAACTCCTTGTTTCTATTCTCCACAACTTGGCAATTGTTCTACACATTTCGTGACTACCTCTCCTAACCTTGCTTGACTTTCCTCAAGCTTTTCTACCTTGGTCCTCTCGCTATCCCGCTCTACCCGAAGCAAATTGACTTGACATTCCAAGCTCTTTACGAGTTCCATCAAAGCTTGATTTTGGGACTCCCTATCTGTGTTCGCATTCACTCTTACGGTCTTCGTCGACGAAGCGACTCCACTCATGTCAACTTCCACATACAAAGAGGATAAACACCTATCCCGTTCATTCATTACGACCTTTACGTCAGTTACCTCTTTTGAGCCACACACGTGCTCGCATAGCCTCTTTTTTCCCGCATTCTACGCGTCTAGGGACAAAGTCCAACTGACTTGACACACGAGGGCAAAACTTTGCAATGTGCGAGACTTTCTCGCAACACCAACACCGAATGTAATTCGAGATTGGACCCACCAAGCGAAATTCAGATGCACGATTTCTCATTCGGTGTCCAAACCCCGCTTCGACTTCTAGTCCATCCGAAGTTCATCAGCCTGGAGCCAACCTTTTGAAAGTCCCCGACTTGCATTCTTTGCGACATCTTTCTACCTAGGCCACCCAACTCAATCTGGGCCGACGGGCTGTGCCACACGATTGGGGCACCGAGCGTACTCGTGGCACGACTCTATGAGGAGTGCCAAGCCAACTCCCCATCAGGATCACCAAAATGTTGCGTCCTAATGCCCACACGGAAGATGATTATACAAGCCTTTATTTTCCTCAAACCTCTCGGAATTGTTCTACTTGGATTACTTGGTGGCCACAATTATCTCACGATGGATACTTCCTTTGTCTATACAATAGCTCATATGTTTGCAAGCAAACACACCAAAATGTTTGCTCCTAAAGCCGAGATAAAGAGATTCCCATGTATGCTTGGCTTGACCAAAATCACTCGAGCTTTGTCCACTTTCCCTACTCCACATCGCTAAATAGTACTAAACGTACTTCGAGTATTTCCCTACTCACACTCTCCCATGGTAGTTATACCCCGGTTCCCTTCTTTTCTCTTACCCTCCTGATCACGTGCTTCTCGATCACACCCCCTCTTCCTATCCTCCCACTCTTACCCTTTTTCTTACTCCCTTTTTCACTTATGCTCACACTCACACATACGCCTATTCTTCTTCACTTTGTTTTCCCGTTTATAATATGCGTGTTCTCTTCCACCATATTTTCTCTCCCCTATGCCTACTCCCTTTACCGTACATACACACCCACCTACTCTCGTACACCTACCCCATCATGTACATGCACTCTTATTCCTTGCACACTTCCACTTCCCCCCACTACTCAATCACCAATCACTTTCCCACATCCTTGCACACACACACACACACTCCTGCATCCATATACTCACTCCCCAGCCACCGAACGCACCATAGCAATAGATACTAAAGGATCAAACAAAGATGTCCCTCATCTGTTGGACTTGTTGGAGTTACCTTTATTGAGCATGATCTACTCCATTAGCACTTGGGCCAGCAAAATGGATGCTACAGATTGAAAAACGATCATCTGCATCCGAGTTCCCTCCCATGATGCCCTCGTTACCTGCACACAAAACCACAGCCAAGGAACACAGCGAAACAATGACCTCCCCCTTTGCTCGATATCCCTTCAGCACCTATCGAAGCATATCCCCCCACAACCAAAAAACCTTTAAAGCTCTCTCTCGCTTTTTTCGCAAAGTCCCCCCTCTCCCCCAAATTACCAAAAAAACCTTATGCCCTCTATCTTCCTCTCCCCGACTTCTCCTGCCCGCACACAAGAAAGCTGCCTCCACAAACCAGCCCAGCAACTCATGAATGAACAGCCTTCCCTTTTTGTTCCCACATACAGACACAAGCACACAATGGCTTTTCACACATGGTCAAAACCTTACTGTTAATTCATCGATTAGGTTATTCTCCGAAAGTTAATCTGTAGTTACTGAGTGTTGACAATATTCTACTATTTGATCTTGATAGATTCATGGGAAAGCAAAAAACTCAGACCGAATCACTAAGAGCCATCCTTGTCACATTTCATAACAAAAGCGGCCAAGAACAACGGAATCGGAATCGGAGAAATCACGGATGACGAGCTTCTAATATTGCTGATGTTTGAAAGACGTGAGGATGTTTTGTCTGTGACTAAGTTGTATGAAGAGCATCCAACAGCTATGCTCCCAATCCCCTTTTTTACTCTTCAAATTTGCTGCACCACATCCCACTACATCCCGACTTTATCACCCTCATTTTTGCAATAGGATGTCCTCCTCCAATTTTCACAGCTTCGATCCTTCATGATGAAGGAGGGGTTGAACTTCGCTGCTGCCTCCATCAATAGATGTTTCCAAATGGGATGTAGACCACAAGCCCGATCATTTTTGCTAATGCTTTTGTTTGTTCATGGGTCTTGATGCTTCAATTTCAACAACAACACCAACTGTGGTTTCTAGTTCTAACAAGGGACATGTACAGAAACATTTTGGTAAAAGAACTTTATGAGCAAGATTCGCCTATTAAGGTCTTCATAGTGGAGAAGAAAACATAAAAAGCAAGTGCACGCCCTAAACACATGTAAATCATAAACCAGCTCAAGCCTGCATAGACGTGTTGCTAACCAAAAACGTACCCAAAATGGCATAGGTGTTCTAGCACAGAGCTGTCGCAACCATATTCATGGACAATAGGAAATTTTTGCAAAAGTAGCATAACTGAATACATCACAAATTATACTCACCAACCATTCTGCTATGGCTTTGAGGCCACGCTATGACACCGAAGACAGCGCACACAAGTTGTGAGGGATGACTTTCTCCATTCATCTCCTCTGTTGCAAGCGTTATCTTAGTGCAAGAGTCCTTTCATATATGCCGCCTCTTTCCCTCACTGGTCTCACGCTCTCTTCAGTCGGTTTCATTCAGTCACCCCTGCCCGTAGAAGAACGAAGCTTCCGCTTGCAGTGTGTGCCAAAAAGCTTGAACCGAAGGCCCATTCAATAGGTAGACCACATAGACCAATGCAGCCCAAAGAAATGAATCGAGCACAAAATAGCCGTCCCCTTTCTCTCCCGTTCGATCGCTCTTCTCCTTGTTTAAAATCCAAGAATACCTGCTGGCCTGGACTTGTGCCCTACCCCCTACTTCGCTCACGAACCTGTACAGATACCAGAAAAAAGCCCAAAAAAGAGAGAAAGAGTAGGAGTCCCCCGAGAGAATATGTAGGAGATTCCCCCCCTTCACAGCCCGCTTCCTCATCGGGATACCTGCACCACACAACGAAGAAGAGACAAAAAAACATGAGACCCACTGCCTAGAAAAAAATGAAATGCTCTCCCTTTTCCTGCCCCAAATGTGCATGCAATTAGGGGTATGTCCCCCCCTTTTTCTGTGTCCATTAGAGCCAAATCCCCCTTGTACCTGCATATCTCTACAAAAAACAAGGGAATTAACACCCACGTATTGTCAGAGGGCATTTCCCTTCCTTAAGTGCATTGGTCCTTCATCACCTGCCACACTTATTTCTATGCAAAGTTTAAACCACGTTCCATCTTATAGAAGATCTCATGGACCTTGCAGTGATGGCCACATTCGTCCTCTCATATCCTGTTTTCTTCCTTGGTTATTTGATTCCTGCATGCGAGAGCAAGGAAAACACAACAAACGCTGCAACAAATACTTCTTGAGGTCAAACGGTGAACAAATTCAATTACAACCTCCCATTTTCTGTTGGTACATCCTGCAAAAAATCTATTCCCAAAACAAATCATATCATTTTATTAGATGACTATATGTTCATATATTCACACCTTATTTGGGCCCTTGGCTTGCACTTGCACACCAGTGAGATATCGGAGCCATGCCCCCTAATTACATTCTCTCAAAGCCATGAAGACGAGAACACCATACCCATTTTGGAAGTAACAGTAATGCATCCTAAGGACTTTTTCTCTCACACGGACTTGTCAAATACTTCCCATGCTTTCCTAAGCACCCCCTACTCCTCATATTATCCACCAATGTAATGCCTACTGTGGTATGCTTCTTCAAGATACCTGAAATCAACCATCTTTCCATGCAAGATACCTACAATCAAACATTTGCTCTACAAAATCGAGACAAAAAAAAAACAACCATTTGTACGGTTAACAAATACCCATACTTCCTTTGGATGTTTGAAAATTAATAGATGTCTAAAAAGATCTAGGAATCCCTCTCTTGTTGAAGTTCTTCATCCATTGGAACTTTCTATAAGAACAATCAATACTTTGAAGAGTTTTTTAAGTGGTCATCAAGCTAAAACAAAGGGTTGAAGGAATTCAAAATTTATTGAGTACAATTCCCTTACTTGCTCCATTGAGTTGTATGCCCTTACATTTGTTTAGTATGTTCTCAAATTTTTTCATGACCTGATCCTACCATTGGTTGATCAGTTTTTGAAAGCACATTGGAATGCCTATTATTCTAAAAACTTACCCAAAAGTGACTCTTGACAACTATGATCCTAGAGAGGGCGTTTTTATGTGGTTTCAAAATGTTGAATTCTAGAGCTAGGAGCACCATAAAAAAGTCCTAAAAATTCTTAGAAAGATATGGTGGGCCTCATGTTACAAAGGAAGATACATTTGTCATGAGCAAGGGGAATTATGAGACGAAGATCCCTTCTATTATACAGCTTAATACCATTGATTTTCCCCTTATAAAGTTTATCTTTCAATAATTAATAGAACCCATCCATGGCGATGGTAGATAAGGGGTTTGCAAGAGGGAAACCATGTATACTAGAGTGCTAAAGGAGAAAATCTTATAAGATTTTACAATTTATGTTAATCTTGGTAGTAGCATTCCTCATCTGCACAAAGACAACATGCAAAAATCCATTCATAATCTTTATCCAAATGAATTTTAAGGGAAAAAAGTCATATTATTTTTTCGCATTCTTTTTCACTTCTCAAATAATTATAATAGATTCCAATACAATCTACTTTGATAAGCCCATTTTGTTCCTTCTTGACCCATTATATAAGATACTTATTATTTCGTCGGCAAGCATCTTCTCTACGATTTTGTATCTTGTTTTTAATATGGAAATAAGGCTCCAATTATTGAAGTTATTATTGTTACCTCGCTTGAGGATAAACTTGATAACAGTTTTGATAAAAAATATAAGGAAAGCTATGATAAGTGGTTTAACCAAACTATGATAAGTGGTTTAACTAAGTAAGCATTGAAGGTATGAAAGAGATCATTAGTAATTCCAACCAAACGAAAGCTCTTTTTCAATGGTAGAAAATCAATGACATTCCTCTAGTTTGACTTTTCAACTAGCATGTCTTCATGGGAATCTTGGGATAGAGATGGCAAAAATCTCTTTGAAGTCGTTCATAATGAATTCAAGGCTTTCCCTCGTCACCATCTGTTGTATATTATTGAACAATGCATTGCTAAAGTGTTATATTATTAATATATTAATATGTTTTTGATATTTCTTCTATAGCAGCTGAAGGTTCGTGAGGAGCGTGCAAGGCGTGAAAGGGCGGACATCAATAATCGGAATAATTATTATTTATTTTGTAAATAAACCCGCGTAGAAGGTTCTATTGTTAGAAAAGTAATGGTTAGAATAAGGGTCGTTGTAGACCGCAATTTTTGTTATTGAAAGCAATGGCTTTCTGTTAAAAGTTATCAACTTTTAGTTTCACGCCTGCTTTTCGAAGCCGCCCTCTTGTAACCACTCTTTTCGACATAATCAAAATTCCTATAAATACATGTACTCTGTGGACTGTCGAAAACAGAGTGCATGGGGGGAGATTGCACCCAATACTGCGTTCTGTCTCGTCTCTTGTTGCGTCTATTGTCTGTGTGTTTTTCTGTATCCGTCATATCTGTATGCGCGTGAGTAAGATTTTGACAACAGTGGTATCAGAGCTCTGCACGCGTTAATACAGATCTGTTCTCTGTTCGCGATTCTGAATTCCAATTTCATCCCCATCTCCGTTTTCGTTTTCGTATTCGTATTCGTATTCGGATTCGGATCTGTTCTCTGTTCGCGATTCTGAATTCCGATTCCATCTCCATCTCCGTTTTCGTTTTCGTATTCGAATTCGTATTCGTATTCGTATTCGTATTCGTATTCGTATTCACATTCGTATTCGCATTTGTTTTCGTTTTCGGATTCGGTTCCTGTTCCAGTTTCGGTTTCTGTTCCAGTTCCAGAACCAGAACCTACGTTTACACCTACATTTACTCCTTCGGCTTACTCCAAGGCGTCGACTAAGGCAATAACTTAGGCAATACATTGGCACCCAAGGCTCCCTTGGCGACCGTTGGCTACGCGCGAGGCAATTTTAATTTTTGAGTGGTAATCGAGAGGTTTAGAGTCCCTAAGGTAGGAGGATTTGAACCCACAACCTCCTACTTTCAAGGGAAGTACTTTGACCACTCCACCATCTCTTGAAATTGTTATTCAAGTTCTCTTTCTTTGGTACTTGTGCAAGGCGCTCGCGGCGATTTCAAGGAAGGACCCAACAAAGAATCAAGTGTAACTTTCACTCCGTAGGTCGGATTGAGGCGTGTAATATACCGTTGGAAAGCTCTCGGAACGAACTTTCCAATGAGCTAGCTTGGAAGTGTGAATTCCTTCAAAATCCCTGGGTGGCACTTGATTGAGGGTTCAAGATACCAAGCAAGGTTGAGAGCAAGGGTCCAAGAGCACCATGGCGGATTACAGTAATTCACCTTTACCTGGAGTTTCATTCGAGCAAGAGTTAGAGATTATGAACCAAGAACTTCAAACACTTCAACAAACCATACAAGGACGTTATGCTATGCTTCAATTCCACGGACGAAAAGATGGCCGCTTTGTCTTATCATGGCTATCCCTATTCAACGATTTCTTTTCCGATGGGTTATATTCAGAAAATAAGAAAATTGAGTTTGCCACCAATTATTTGGTAGGACGAGCGCAGTTATGGTGGACTGATCTTTCTCGTCGTGCAGATTGTCCACGCACCTGGAAGGCTTTTCAAGAACGAGTTTAAGGATTCATTTTTACCTTTAAAGTTTACCCTACATGTTTGATAATTGTGATGTATTTACATATTGAATTTAGTCTATAGGAGCATATTACCTTTAATTTTTGAGATTTTGTTTTTCATGCTATTATGATCAAGGGGTAGATCATCTTCAACACCTGCACACATCCGCAAATTACTTTGTAACCATCCAGATACGTTTCTTGTCAATTTATATGCATAGTTGTCTTCTTTTTGCAACCACTTACATTTTGGACATGCATGTTTTGCATCGTACATGGAATATACGCATCATTTAAACATGGTTTGTCTTGTATGGTACATGAATTCTTATTGCACGGACAGGTATGTATTTTTCTTACAGGTTAGCGAGGTGAAAACACTATATTTGTCAGGGTATGTAATCCCCTTTTGGTCTTTTGTGCATAGATTATGCCTCTTGGCATCAATATCATGGAATTGTTTGTCGGAAATTTTTCCGGTTTTCAAAATCACGCCGTTATGCTGCCGAAATTTTTACAACATTCGTAAGCACATGCATTCAAGTATAAATTCATCATTAATACATCGGTTATTATTTTATCACATCGGGATATTTTTTTATCATCACTTTTGGATTGCATTTTGACTTAATTTCTGCATATCATACACAAACACATTAATGTAACAGCTCCATGAACATTTCCATGCATGTATTTTTACATGGCACATGCCTATTTTCTTTATTCAGTGATGAAACATGTGACTGGCCATCCATGTTTATTCTTTTATCACCTGAGGTCAGTTGCTTGTTCAACTGCGGGGCATGTTATACCTTATGGAATATGTTGAACAATGCATTATTGGATTGTAACATGGCATATGTTAGCCAATGCATTGTTGGATTGAAATATGGAATAGCCAATGCATTGTTGGATTATAACATAGAATATGTTAGCCAATGCATTGTTGAATTGAAATATGGAATAGCCAATGCATTGTTGGATTGTAACATGGAATATGTTGGCCAATGCATTGTTGAATTGTAACAGTAACATGGAATATGTTAAACACTGCATTGTAATTGTTAGAGTTTTAAATTATTTTATCAACTGAGGTCAGTTGCTTCTCAACTAAGAGGCATGTTGTATATTATTGAACAATGCATTGCTAAAGTGTTATATTATTAATATATTAATATGTTTTTGATATTTCTGATATAGCAACTGAAGGTTCGTGAGGAGCGTGCAAGGCGTGAAAGGGCGGACATCAATAATCCGAATAATTATTATTTATTTTGTAAATAAACCCGCGTAGAAGGTTCTATTGTTAGAAAAGTAATGGTTAGAATAAGGGTTGTTGTAGACCGCAGTTTCTGTTATTGAAAGCAATGGCTTTCTGTAAAAGTTATCAACTTTTAGTTTCACGCCTGCTTTTCGAAGCCGCCCTCTTGTAACCACTCTTTTCGACATAATCGAAATTCCTATAAATACATGTACTCTGTGGACTGTCGAAAACAAAGTGCATGGGGGGAGATTGCACCCAATACTGCGTTCTGTCTCGTCTCTTGTTGCGTCTATTGTCTGTGTGTTTTTCTGTATCCGTCATATCTGTATGCGCGTGAGTAAGATCCTGACAACACCATCATTCTTCTTTGTTAAAGGAATGAAGTCTTCTCTTTGTCTTTTCTTTAGAATCTTTGGTAGGTCTACCTACCTTTTTACCCACCAATCATTCTTAAAGTACACCTTCAATGTTGAACTTTGAATTCTTCTTCCAAGCACTAATTTTCTCTAACTTTGGCAATTCATGGTAGAAGAATTGTTCTCCACTTGTTAACTTCCTTCTCAATTCTTACATGATAGGAAACAATACCTCTTATTTCTTTTTTATTTTGCAATTATTTTTTTATAAAACCCTAAACTAGGGTAACATCTTTGGATTTAATGACCTAAACCCACCGACAAGTAGGGAGGTACTTTGTGGATGGAAGTAGTTCATATGGTTTTAATATGGCTTCTAATCGAGGAGAGGGAGGAAACCTTTATGGTTGTAGAGATTCATTTTTTTCTACCTTGATTTTTGAAGATAAATGAATTCGGGGTTTTTATTTGTATGTCTTATGCATTGGTTGATAATCAAGGCTCAATATCAGTTGATAAGGCCTTGAAATTGAAGGATATTAAATTTACAATTATTTTTACTTTGCAATATGAGATGGGTAATCAATTTTGTCTTTCCTGAATCCGATTTCTTCTCCCTTCTCTTTGATTGGAATTTTCTTGTTGATGATGAATAATATGCAATCAAGTTTGCAAAATGGAACAAACAAAAACTCCCAAGATCCTCTCGTAGACTACCATAGTCTTGGGACTAAAACTTATCAAAAATCACTCAGTATTGGGACTCCAAACTTGAACAACATACTCTTATAATAACTAAATGTGATACAAAGCTAATGACTAGAATAGATTACGATGTGTATTCACATATATAGAGAGGGGTACTGAAATATCTCTACCTATGTGCAAATATAAGCTAGAAGGGGGGTAGTTTAGCACAATCAACCTCACACAATGTATGAAAAATGATCCATTAGAATGATCCATGAATGTCCATGCTTCTGAATATGAGAAAACAATGTTGGTTGATTGGCTCTATTCGACCTAAAAATGCCACCTTGTTTTCTTTATTTGACCTAAAAATGCCACGTAAGTTTCTCTATTTGACCTAAAAATGCCATCTTATTTTCATCTTAACTTTGGAATTTGTGTTTCAATTAGATGGAAATCATATCCACATTCTTTTTAGATCTAATGTGTAAAATTTGTTTAGAATCATTCACATGCTTGAGCTAGCCAAAAACAAGACTTCTAACACTCCCCTCTAACAACCTAAAAAAAGGAAAAGTAACTTGGTTCATCCCATTTACTCACCACTACAAATGTTTAACACGGGATGGGCATATATCTAAACCACCTACCTCAAGAACATGACCTTGGTCAATGGATCTAGTGATTATAAGTTTATTGGCCTTCGAAAATTCAAGGATGTAAAATGCAACCAAAGAACTTTGACACATCATATCTAGATCTAGACGAGTGAGAAGTTGTAGACGAGTTGAAGGGACAGTTTTAGGTGCAAATGAATGCTCACATCCAAAAACATTGAGGTTGATGGATATTATAGGTCATTCTTGTGGATGACATTGCCCTTCATTATGTGATTTTGAATGTGATAATGTATCCCCTTATTTAAGCTAGTCCCATGTTCTTTGGTGTAAATATGCTTGCATGACACACGTACCAACCAGTGTCAAGCAATGGATCTTTGCTCACAAATTGTCAATCGGAGAGACAAGTCAATGATGTGAAGATCTCCACAATGCTAGGAGTCATGCACACATGCAAAATGAGTCTCAACACTTGCACATGCATACATATGCAGGCAAACCTCACACATGGACAAGACACAAGAGCTCCCAAAAAAACTCACACTTGATTAGAAGAGAGAATGAACAAGAATTACTATAAATGAGTGTTTGTTCAAATGTAGAGATAGGTTTTGAAAAGTGACCCTCTTTGCTCTTTAATGTCCACTTTAATTAAAAATAGGTTTTGAATCCTTGTTTGAAGTTTGATTTGAGTGAATAAAAATCTTATAAAATCATAGAGGGCTAGGGAATCACCTCTCAAGCTCGAGGGCTCCTTGGGTTGCACAAATATCGATTAAACAACGCTTTTGGACATATTTTAAAGGTGTGATTTTACATAAAAGCGACCAACTTGAGGGATAATTTTCAAATTTTTGGGGTCCCCCATTAGCCCCTTGCATTGCTTGGGTGCATCCATCATGCTTTGTTGCTTTGATTCTTCACAAAGGGTGCATCCATCATGCTTTGTTGCTTTGATTCTTCACAACTCCAAACATCGTATCTCTCTCTCTCTCTCTCTCTCTCTCTCTCTCTCTCTCTCTCTCTCTCTTTGACCGTCAAAACCCACTTTAGTGAGTTTCTATCCCCAATACCCCCATGGTTGTTCGTGAGAAAGTTTTGACATTGAACTACATTACGGTTGTCAAGTTCTTGCAAAAAAAGATTTTACAAACATTGCAAGTGATATTTCTTGGATTTTGTTCTTTTGGTTGATGGTAGTATGGGCATACTAAATGTAGTGCATTGGAAAAAAAGAAACAAAAGTTCCTATGCATAGCCTTATAGGGTGATCCTATACATCCATACTATACAATGCAAAAGAGAAGAAATGGTGCAAAATCCAAAACTAAATTTGAGAAGCATGCCCAACGGATTGTTGTTGATGAGGCATCCCATTGTGAATATTGGAAGAAATCAATTTGAGCATAAGGTTGATCTTGACTTGATGGTTGATACATGTGGTGTAGATCTTGAATGTAGAAGCCTTGACACTCTATCAATGCCTTTATGATCTGAAAAGTGGACACAAAAGACATTGATATAGTAACTTGATCCCCCTCTCCAAGAGCTATTCAAGGGTAGATTCAAATCATTTTCTCTCTTGGAACGTGGGACACATGAATCTTGAATTATGGTTCCTTCAATGGCTAATGAGTCTTGTGATATGAATCTCATGCCATTCATATGAATATGATTTTTTTCAATGGCTTTTTGTTTGATATCATTAGAAATCACATATAATTTGCATTGGCCCCCTATAAGAAAAGATTAATAACACAAAAAAAAGTATGTAGGTGATAGATGATCTCATTTTTCAATATATCACTCTCTTCTGCATGGGATATCACAAAGATTATTGAACCCCTATAAGAAAACATTCACAAAACAAAGTATGTAGGTGATAGATGATCTCAGTTTTCAATATATCACTCTCTTCTGCATGGGATATCACAACTATGTTTGATGCAAGACCCTATTTTGTGGACCTAATTGGATGCATACGTGAATTGCAAATGATCTTAGAATGTGTGCAAGAGGCCGTGTTGTGCAATGAGCACATGGATTCTACATGAAGAGGCTTGGCTTTCTCTACTGCAACTTCTCCAAAAAAGAAATGCAATTATTTGCATGTATAGATTCTCAACTATGAGCTTTCGATGGTATAGTTGTTGAAGATGAAAGTGTCTTATCAAACCATACCTATTGAGTTAGAATATGTGATTGAGTGCACTCTTGTGTAAAGGTTGAACTGGACTTGGGTTACCCTCATACTTTGCTTCTATTTTAGAGTCATCTTCCATCAGTATGGTCTTCATCATGGTTGGATTTTGAGAGCCTTGGGCGTCATTAATGGGGTTCTCTATACTTTAGGCCTCTATTGATTGATGAGAAATTAAGTCCTAAAGTTTAGGATTAACTTTATGGTAAGAGCTTGAATATGAATTCAAAAAATGGCTCCAATTCTAGCTATAAAAATGGATCAAAATCTCACATGAATAGAGCCCGATTTAGAGATCATTTTTGAGAGGGATTTTTTGTGTTTAGTGAGTGCATTCCATAGCTCCTTCACTACTCTCACATTGTGAAATTATAAATTGCCAATGTCATTATAATTCTATGTCATTTAATACATATACATTGATCACATCTCTACTTTACTTCTCTGTCAAGTTCATCTCAAAATAGCGATCTTCTCAGACTTGGTTCTTAGTGCACATTTGATCATTTGATGTGATTTAAAGTGGTATAGATTCGTCATACTCTCTACGTCATAGCTACAAAGTTTCATTGTCATTGCTTTTCTCAATCTTGATATATCTTCACAAGTCTACTCATTAGTCTGCATACTCCTGAAGCTCGAAACCGTCGGGATGTTCTATTGATTTGCTAAACATAATTCTCACAGTACACTTGATCATTTCAAGTGAAATAACTTGTGATTGGTAGCTATCTAAATTATTTAGATACTCCCAAAAGGAGTTTTATCAATTTTTAGCAAGTTGAGAGCACTATTCATTTTATTGAACATGTGTAGAGACAAAAATAGCAAGTCTTAGCTCATCGTTGAATTTTCTACTCATCTCTTTTGATCCATTGATTAGAGGATCATACTCCAAAGTGCTTAAGTGATTATTTGTGATTGTTGGGAAGCTCAAGGAGTATAATCTACTCTTCACAACTTGTTTTTGGGTGGTGTGAAGCAAGATTTTGCAGCACCACTTCATCTCTGGAATATATCCACCATCTCCTCAAACAGATAGGGCCAATGCTGGTGAAAAACTATAAAAAGATCTAGAGAGCTCATTTTTTGAGGTTGGCTTGTTAGAGACTTGGCTGGTAGAGATTGAAATGTTTGTAATAGATTTCTTTTGTAATTGAAAGCATTCCATTGCTCATCTAATTGTTCTTGCCTTGTGTGCACATGTGTGTGTATGTGTGTGCATGTTTGTGTTCGTCTCACTCACTCACTTGTGCACCACTTGTGCATGGTCCTCATACCAACCTCACGTCTCCATGGATTGACAATTATGAGGTGGATCTTCTCACCTTGGTACTCATCATTGTGCTAGAGTGAGAGCCATATAGACCTCAATAGAATGGAGTTGCTAAAAGAAAGAATACATCTCTCATGGAGGTGGCAAGGTGTATTGTCAAAAGTTAGGCTTTACGACATAGCTTCTGTCTTGAGGCTATTATGTGTGCAACATATGTACTTAACAAGAGTCCCACCAAAGCACTATATTCTATCTCCATATGAGGGTTGGCATGGTCACAAAGCCATCTATTTGCTCATCTACATGTCTTTGGTTATTGGCATTGCATTAGTGCATGAACAACAATGCAAAAAATTGGATGATAAAGGAGTAAAATGTATTTTTGTTGGGTATAGTTCTAAAAGCAAAGGCTATTGATTGCATCCTCCATGGACTAAACACATTTTGGTTAGTTGTGATGTTGTTTTTATGGAAGATGCAATTGAACCATTACTTTCATGTACTAAGGAGACATCAGTTAGCTCCAAAGGTATGTATGACACTTTGCTACCTCTTTTTACAAGTGAACAGTCAAGTGTTGGGCTAGATGAGGCGATTTCTCAACCTTTATACGTTTCACATGATAATGAATATCATTCCATTTTTTATGCAAACTTACATGATGCACTTGTTAATGACAGGGTTGATATAAAAGGAGGCAAAAACTATGCCCAAATGATTGTAGCAGACTTTGTGAGATAGCAAATGAGATGCACCTCTGTCATGTGGTACTCATTATAGCTCTCATATTGCTTTTTTTGCATTAGATTTCTATGCATTGGCTGCATTTATTCTTTGTGATGAGAATGAGCCTATTTCTTTTGATGAAACACAAAATTCAAAAAATTGGATGGCTACTATGCAATCAGAAGATGATGCTATTATGAAGAATGGTACTTGGTCTAAGGCCATTCACACTAAATGGGAATACAAGCTGAAGTGTAAGCCAAGTGGAACAATTGAGAGGTATAAGGCTCGGCTTGTTGCAAAAGATTATGCTCAAGAGAGAGGCATTGATTTTGATGAGACCTTTGCTACAACATGTTGAATGACCACTGCTCATAGCATTTGTGTAGTTACAACTCATCATGGTGCAATCTCCATGATGATATCCTCGGAGTAGAAAATCAAGTCTCCTAAGGCCGCACACGGTACTCTGCATAGAGATTGCAGAATACGCAGAAAACACAGTACACAGGGAGCATGAAGATAGACTTCTTAGGTCTTACAAATGAGGTCCAACTTACAATCTGTGACTGACCAGGCCATTATATGTTTTATTAAAGAACATATACAAAGAAGTGTCCAGTGGCCATTTGGCCTTTCACATGGACACTAACAGTAACAATCTCCCACTAAAGGCCAATATGGCCAAAGTAACTATGGAAGAAAAAATAAAGAATGATAAAGAATACTTGAGTGTAAGTATTCAAACTATACCTCCTACCTGATGGGCATGTTACACAGTATACAAGTGACCGTGTAAGATCATGAATCAAGTAACCCCCATCAAGTGACAACAGTGTCGAAAGCAATCCTACGGTAGAGCTTTAGTCAAAACATCTGCAGCATTATCTCGAGTGTGAACCTTCTCAAGAATAATGCGCTCAGTGGCTAAGCGATCTCGAATGAAGTGATACCTCACCTTAATGTGCTTGGTCTTTGCATGATAGACCGGGTTCTTAGCCAAAGCAATGGCACTCTCACTATCACTGAGCAAAGAGGTACATGTAGAGGTAAACCCATATCACAAGCAAGACGAGAGAGCCACAATGCTTCCTTACATGCCTCACTTGCTGCAACATACTCTGCTTCTGTGGTGGAAACAACTGTACATTCTTAAAGATGAGATCTCCAAGAGATAGCACCTCCAGCAAAATGAAAAATGTACCCTAATGTAGTCTCAACTGAACCAAGCCATTTTTTGAAAGTAAGGAATACCTCATCCTTCGATCTGATAGGATATACCCAAACTTTTCTAGTAGCAACATCTATGAAAGTGAACCACCAAAGTAAAGAGAACCACCTAAGGACCTAGTCGGCATAGGACCACACACATCTGTATGAACGAGATCAAAAGGCTGAATTGAAGAGTTGATGTGTGTTCTATGCACATTTCTAGTTTGCTTTCCATATTGACAATGCTCACAAAATGAAAAATCGGAGAAAGATAACACATGTAAGTAACCAGAATGAGAAAGATTTTCCATTTCACTACGAGATATATGGCCCAAAGGACCATGCCAAATACAAGCCATAGGCTGTTCAGTAACAGCTAACAAGTGTTCTTTTTGTGATACAAATAAAAGATAAAGTGAGCCAACTTTTCTTCCTTTTGCAATAACCATATTGCCCTTTGATATGCGAAAGGACTGAGCATAGAAGACCACCTTGTAACCAAGGTCATCAAGTTGAAAAACTGACATCAAACTGCATGATAACTGAGGTACATGGTGTACATTATGCATAGTAAATTTTGAACCATAAATGAACTGCACAACCACATCTCCAATCCCCACAACATCACACTGGTACGAATCACCAAGTCTCACGGTACCAAGAGACTTTGTTGCATAATTAGAGAACCATTCTCCATGTGGTGTCACATGGAAAGAAGCACTAGAATCTAGCAGCCAGGTGTGGGAAAGAGAATCAGCCATAAGAGCCTTAGTTGGCACAATACTATCAAGTGTCAACACATCAGCATCATAAGAAATAGCATTAATTTTTCAATCTTCACAGTCAAAGTATATGGTGCACGTATCTGTTTAACATGCCCATCAACATTCTGTCCTTTACCTTTAGCATTCGTCAATGCATAACAGTCTTTCTTCATGTGTCCTTTCTTATGACAATAATGGCATTCGATATCCCTCTTCCTTTATTTACTTCTTCTCTTATTCCATTGAACATTCTTTTCCTTGTTCTTGCTCTTTCCACGTTGTTGATTCTTTCCTTGGTAAGAATCACAAACACTATATGTATCTCCACTCTGAGTACCAACCATAGATTTTCTACAAATCTCCTCACTCAAGAGTGCTCCACATATGTCATCATAGAGGAGTTTACCACCAGGTGCACTATTGCTAATAGCTATGCAAAATGTATCCCATGATGATGGCAAGGTGCATAACAGCAATACTAATTTCATTTCATTATCCATATCCATTTTTTGAGCCTGTAACTGAGAGAATATAGCATCAAACTCATTTAGATGAGCAGCAACATTATCTGTGTCCTTCATACGAAAGTCATATAATTTTCTCATCAGGTAGACTTTATTTGATGTTGTCTCTTTTTCAGATGTATTGCATAACTTCTTCCAAAGCTTCTCTGCACTTTCACAGTCTAATATTGTAAAGTAAACATTATCTGCCAGGTGCAAGTGAATGGTAGACTTGGCCATTTCATCTAACTCATCCCAATCATCTTCATCCATGTCAGCAGGCTTCTTTGAAATTCCATTTATTGGCTTCCATTGCCTCCTTTGAATAAGCACATCTTTAATCTGATTCTTCCATAGAGCAAAGTTTGTGCCATCAAATTTTGGGATCTCAAAATGGTCTTTGCCCTGCAACTTATAGCTCCTCCTCAGGACACTAGCACTAGACCCTGATCCACGAGATGTGCTTGAGACCTCTGATGCCATGATGGTAGAGAAGTGAATGGAATGCTAATGGAGCTAGAAGATTCTGAACACCAACGAGTAAGTGTATCAAGGAGTAAATCGACCACTGTATAGTTGAAAAAACCAAAAATTTGGAAAAATTTTGTTAGAATATCCTCTACAAAATGAGCGTATGACCAATGTCAAAATATCATAAAATTGCAAGTACTGACATGTGTGCCTGCATAGTGAATCACTGACTCCACTACATATAATTAGTTACCCAATAGAAGCCAACTAGGCTTATCGAGCACCTATGAACAGTTATCATACATCTCTTATGACAAGGCTGGGTAAGTCTTCCACCTGCATCACCGAAGAGATCTCGACATCTGGGTGTCTCCTAGTTAAGAAAACCTCACCACGACCCTCTTTATCAAACATAAAAGGCTTTATGCAAAGAACGTAACCGCTATATCAATGACCACATGGACATACATAAGTGGTATCCACAGAAGCGTACATGATGTGTATGTGCTCAATATATGCACTAAAATGTACTAAAAGGCTGAATGCACAGCCCAAAAACTAGCCAATAACACCTGCAAGTGTCTGTCAACTCTGATGTTTTTGGCTCAAAAACCTGCATAAATTTGCAGCGGCTGCTCTTAGCAAAACTGAAATCTTTCAAGAAACCTACAATTTTACGAGTGTGGCTGAAGACACAGCCCCAAAGGTTGATATTAATTGTCAAAGAAGTACAAAGAACACTCTTCTTGATGTTCTTGGACCTATGTGAAGAGAACTATGTGTAGAAGTACTCCAAAATGGCCCCAAAAAACACCCCAAAAATGCCTCAAAAATAGGCTTTGAAAGCAAAGAATGAAGCTTTGAGGGACCAAAACATGTTCAAGGTTATGTCAACCTTAGTCGTTCCCTTTCTTCAGACACCACGAGAGTGTAGCACTTGTGATTGCATTCAAGGTGGGGAAGTCCTAGAGTGGTATGAGGGCAATCTATCATTTAGTCTTAGATGGGTTTGGAATCATTTGTTATGGGACTTCGTTCTATATTTCAGAGGATTCTATGGTTTATTATCTCCATTATGACATGTTCAAGCATATAAGCTTGGCACTTTTACACTTGCTTCTCATACTATTACTCCATAGAGGATACATCATATGGACTTAGGTCGTTGGATGATGTTGTATGTTATGGGAGTGATAATTTGGACGTTGAGTGTATATGGGAGATAGTAGGCACCACTCATATGGTTTCCCACCTTTGAGATGATCTCATATGAGACTTCTTAAGGGGAAGGATATGGGGAAACAACACACAAAGATGAACATGTACATACAGTACATGGGGATCAGGGGAGTCCGAGTATTTTCTTCTACCATTACGGACATTTCATTTACATTTTCAAGGACGAAAATGCTTTCAAGGGGAAGGAAATGTCATATGATTTTCATTGGGGTATGATACTCATTAGGGTGGTTCAAGCCACATATCATATTATGGGTATTACATAAGTTGTTAAAACATAAAGTAAGAATACTCTCAAGAGAGGAGGGATTCAAGAGACAAATCGGACGTGGCTGGGCGACGAACCAAGGCAAATATCTCTGTGTTGATCGGCCGTTCGCGGATGCAAGCTGAAGCAAAAGGATCATGCGTGAGATGTGATATTATAGTAGCTTAGTGGCAAGAGATTGCCACAGCTAAGCGAGCTCTGAAGGGAACAATACTGGGATGGGTGACCTCTTAGGAAGTATCGGGAACCTCTATATTCCTTGATCATTGAGGTCCTCCCTCGCGTGCAACCAACGGTGCCAACGGTGACTTCGGTGACTCGGATGACAAGGTATGCCAAGGTCTATGCCTTGGTCGCTGCCTTAGGCGTAAGCCTTGGAGAAAGCCGAGGGGGGGGGTCGCTTTGCTTGCACAAAGGGAACAAAGCTTTTGCGTCGAATTGCTTTGATATCAATGAAGTATTTTGATGGCAATGCACACAGTGTGCTCTCCTTCTTGCGATCTCCACGACGATATCCTCAGAGTAGAAAACCGAGTCTCCTAAGGCCACACACGATACTCTGCACAGAGACTGCAAAATACGCAGAAAACACAGTACTCAGGGAGCACGAAGATAGACTTCTTAGGTCTTACAAATGCAGTCAAACTCATGGTCTCTGGCTGATCACACGATATATGTTTTATTAAAGAACATATACAAAGACGTGTCCACTGGCCATTTGGCCTTTCACATGGACACTAACGGTAACAAAAAATGGACTTCTCAATGGTGAATTACATGAAGAAGTGTATGTATTTTAGCCCCATGGTTTTGTGCAAAAAAGGGCGTGAAAAAAATGTGTAGGTTGGAAAAGAATGGTTTGAAGCAAGCACCATGTGCTTGGTATGAAAGAATACATGCCTACCTAATTGCACATGGTTTTGAGAACAATCCAATTAAGAGCGCCTTATATGTTAAGCATGCAAATGATGTGGTTATGATGATTGTTGTCTATGTTGATGACATGCTGCTCACTGGTCCTAATGAGAAGCATATTGTTGACCTTAAGGCTGATTTGCATTTATCTTTTGAGATGTCAAAATTGGGGCACTTAATCATTATTTGGCCATTCAATCTATGCAAGTTGATTGCAGAGTAGCTCTATGTCGAACAAAATATGTTGACACATTATTGAAGTGTTTTGGCCTTGAAGATTGGAAAACTATTGCCACTCCTATGGAAAAACATGCCCAAAAATCTTGAACCATGTTGGCTTCATTATTCGTTGCATTTGAAGAATTTTCAATAATAGACATACCGGATTCCTTCTTTTCATTGCACTTAACAACTTTTCTACACATCAATAGTATGAACAACCTTCTAATAATATTCACCTCTCTTTTTCTTTTGAAAGTCAGCATCATTAGAGGGATGAGTAGAAGAGGAAGGTTGAGGCTTTGGTTTTGATGAACCCAAAGTTGAACCATACTTGTCTTTCCCTTTTTTGGAGATAGCAAGTGCTTGTGTTCCCTCAATCAAACACTCCTATCACTCTAGATTTCTCAAAAGAAGATGCATAACCTCATCAAATTCATACATATTTGGATTGTCTTTGCAATCAAATGGAGTGTAGAGGAAAAGGTTTGAAAAGATTCCGGTAATCCTTTCAACAATGTAGAGATGAGTTATGCATATGAAATAATCCCATCTATGTTTGTCGATTGCTCTTTCAATTCCTTGATGCATGTCACATACACATCCATAGACTCATTTTCAGTCATAGATACATCCTCAAGTTGCTTCCTCAAGTATGCAACACATGCTTCATTACACATGACATACAAAGAGACAAGAGTGTCCCATGCATGTCTTCATGTAGAGCATGAGTGAATGTGTGGAACTATATGACACTTCACAGAAAGCGCAATCAATGCATGAGCTTGGGCATCTTTGCCATCCCATCTAAGTTGCTCCTATGTAGCGTAGGATTAGCCACTATACTTAAAGAAGAAGCTTCATCTATGAAAGTAGACTATGAAGTAGAAGAGTTTGGGAGGCTTCGATCTGCATCTGCCACTATGTTCCATAGTTGTTTTGCAATAAGAACATGTCTCATTATGGCAGACCACATTGTATAGTTGGTCTCATCAAGCTTATCTTCAGCTTGAAGCATGCCAAACAAGTCATTGTTGGTTGCCATTTCAATAAACAACAAGAATGTGAGAGGATCTTTACTTCAATGAAAGTTGAAATGAATGCTAACATTGCATGATCTTAGATACACATGTACATAGAGGATATGAAATCTAAAAACACACAGAAAATAGAGATGCGAATAGATGAGGGAGTACAAAAGATTGTGTGCAATCTCCCTCTGTGTAATCTCTTGGACCGATCTATAGAGTGCATATATTTATAGGATTTTTATTACGCCAAAATTACAAATTACAATAAGGATGGCACTTTGAAAAGCAGGCATGAAAGTAAAATGTTGCTCTCTTTTATGGAGAACCATTGCTTTTTATTTATATAAATCATTATCGTAACCACTATTTTTACTACTTTTCTAGAAAGAACCCTCTATGCGGATCTTTATTTACAAACTATATATATATATAATATAATTCTTCTTATTCATGTCCATAAAAAATTTAAATGTCCACACCCATCCATGCCATCACAAACCTTCAACTCCTATATCAAAACACAATAACACATTAATAACTCAATAAATTAAACTCCAAAAATCAATCATTCCATAATGATAAAATGCCCCTAGTTGAAAAAGACAAGTGAACTTAGTTAATATAAATAAAATAGACATGGATGGCCAATCACATGTCCAATCATTGAACAACATAAGCATGTTCCATGTAAAACACATGCATGGAAATGTATCATGGAGGAGTTAAAGTATTGTGATTATGAATGTGATGTAGAAAGTAAGGGATCATAATGTGGCATTAATCAAGTCTTATGGATCTATTGTGATTATTTAGTAATAAAGTAAGAGAAACTGCTAAATAGAAAAAAATGTGTAACAACTACCTATAAACTAGCTAACCCAAGAAGAGAATGTACATCATTAATTGATTGAGGTATAGACCATTCTACAATTACTTTGATTTTCATTGGCTCTTACATGAACTTGTTGACTAGAAATGATATGCCCTAGATAGTCTAGTTTACTTTGGAAAAAGTAATCAAAGTGTGTTCTTACATACTAACCTACTTGTTAAATGTGTCTCATGCACGTTTTTTTAATTCCTACTATAAACAACTCCATGATTAAGATAATCAAGGAAAATTAGGCTTCTCAAAAAGGTTGTTGATGGCATGGTTGTCGCAAATGGACCGACTTGATAACTGATTAAAACTCTTTATCTCCATCATGAGCTAAAGAAATATCTTCATAAAGAATTGTGAGTTGGGGTGTATGAAGCTTCGCTTGGATCCCCTTATCCGAACCGCCTTCATACTTCCTCGTCATGGTAGGTTCTTGTACATTTTCAAGCATGCAAATAAATAAAAGGTATTGCAAGAACCGGTCGATGTAAGTTGTAATAGTATCACCCTGCTTCCATGTGAACAAGGTCCAAAAACATCAAACATGTAGTTAGAATTTTAAGGGAAGAAAAGGTTTCTTAACCTGCTCTTGAAAGGGCTTCCATGTCATTGGATGATCTACACTATGTCGTAAAATATTCCACCAAATTTGAACCTTCCCTACTAAATAAAAACTAGGAAACTTCATTTTATCACTTTTAGAGTAGGATTTGTCTAAAGAAAAATTATCCAAATCTAATGACCATGATAAGACAAGTAGGCCATGCTTTTGGCCATCAAACCATAAAAATTATAAGTTTCTTATGCCAACCTTGGAATGTGTGCCATCAACTTGAGCGACAACAATAGCCTTCACCACCCTTCCAAGGCTATCCTCTTCAGAATGCATCTTTTGAAGTATTTTGTTGCATCATTGTATCTTATTTTGGGTGCCTCAAAGTTCTTGCCATAGAAGCTCCAATCATTGTTCAAGCAGTACCTCGGGTTCTCCAAAGTCCTCCATGTTATGTGTAGGGTCCATCGGTATATAGAGGAAGAAACCCCCGTACTAAGCATGTGAAAATAGTTTTGAGAATTCTTGAATTCAAATGGAAAAGGGAAGTGTGGTTCTTGGAATTTTAAAAAGTAAGAGTGATGAAATTTATGTTAAATATAAGCAAAAACGTGTAGAGTGACAACACAAGTAGATAGTGTAGTAATAAAACACTTGACTTGTGAAAGTGAAGTTGTGGGTTCAAATCCTCTCCTTGATAAATAAAAGACTCCTTATTGCCACTTCTTAATTAAAGAGTGCTCGTGCACAACCAACATTCACCAAGGGATCCATGGGTGCTAAGGAAGCCAAAGATGCCAAAGTTATGCCAACATTCTATGCCTTAGTCAATGCCTTGGAGTTTACTTCAAAGGAGTAAACGTAGGTCTAAACATAACAACAAACATAAGAATAAAAGTAGGTGTAAATGTACATTTAGGTTAAGGAACTGAAATAAAAACCAAAAGCCAAAAATGAAAGGGGAACAAGAAAATGAAAATGCAAACACAAATGCAAACCAAAGCATATAGAAAAATCAGAATTGGAAACGAAAAAGAAAATGAAAACGATTATAGGCATAAAATGAACGACACCAAAACCTCTCTGCAATGATGTGCATAAACTCTGATACCATTGTTGCAGTATCTAATGTACACACATACACAAAAGATACAAAAATAGAAAACACATAGAAAATAGATATGTGAATAGATGAGACAATACACAAGATTGGGTGCAATCTCCCCCCACATACTCTGTTCGACAGGTCTATAGAGTACATGTATTTATAGGATTTTTTTAATGTAAAAAATAAAGATTGCAATGAGGGCGGCGCTTCAAAAAGTAGGCATGAAAGTTAAAAGCTTCTCTATTTTATGGAGATGCTTTTTATTTACATAAATCACAATCTACATGGATCCTTATCCTAACCACTATTTTTATGAGTTTTCTATAAAGAACCCTCTATGTGGGTCTTTATTTACAAATTTTATATACTTTGTCTTATTCATGTCTAGACACATCCCAAATTTCCATGCCCAATCATGCCCTCACGAACCTTCAACTACTACATCAAAACATCACAACATTAATTGATTGATTAATAAATCAATAAACTGAACTCCAAAAATCAATCATTCCATAAATGATAATAGCTAAAATTTTGGCTCAAAATTTTTCACTCTTATGGCAATTTTGGTTGCATGAATGGCTTTGAAATCCATGTAAAACCATAGTGCAACTAGGGGAAATACTTTTTGGCTGCTAAAAATCAATGTTCTATGCTCCAGAGTTGATTTGCAATACTAAAAGTGTGCATGTGCCACAACGTGAAAAACCAAAAAATGAGAAGGAGCTAAACATGCTCTCATAGTATTGTTGGGTGTGTGCAGAAGTGCAAGAGACACAAGAAGCACACACAAGGAGCATGAACCCAACAAGACACACAAAGAAAATAGATGGCTGGAATAGCTCTCTCTATAGATGATAAAGAGAATTGAAGTAAGCTCTGAATAATATCCCTAAGTATAAAGTACAACCACATATGAGTGTATCATCTACCTCATAAAATGGGAAGAAAACATTTAGCTAGCACTAGAGTAAAAAGTGCCCATGTAAAGGGAAAAGGATCAACAAAACTACTCGATGAACACATAAGTGTAACACAGGTAGTCTAGACTATTTTTTGCTAGGATGGATATTTTGTATGAAAAAGACCACCCAATTTTGTATAAATCTCAATGAGATCTTATTCTTATAGAATTGTTTGCCGTTGTTAATGGAGAGTTCTTGAAAAAATCTCGTAACTTTCCTTTCTTCTCAAATTTTCTCTTTCATTCTTACTCTTTTGAGATGTCTATGGAGAGGAAAGTGTATCCCAAGGGGTATACAGCCTTAGAGTAGTCTTTTCCTTGCACTGAACGCTTCATACACATGTAAGGAGCTCCATAATGAGGTATGACATTTCCCAAACATCACTTAGATTATGTTTTATTATACACATTTTTTTTTTTGCATTTCTAAACATTATAACATGCCAAACTTTTGTTGCACATGTTTTAATATACAAAAATGGGGATTATTTGTGACATTTTGGGAAATATCTCTACAAGAAGTTCTACAGCCTATTAATTTGGAGTTTCATATATTCTCTCCTCCACTTCTCCTCTCTTATAGGATCTTCTCATATGTTTCTATGGCTCTAATGAGGTAGATGTTTTGTTGATAATTTGATGACTATCGATTGCCCACTCGAAGTTGGAAGGTAGCTCTTTTGAGGCTCACGTATCTATTTTAGACACCATTGGCACCATTATTGGGGATCCACATCTTCGTCAATGAAGAAGAACCTATTTGGAACTTGTGTGGATTGATAGAAGTGTTCGAAGTGTGAAAAATTGAAGGATATTGCAATAATTTCTCATTCTCAAGGTAACTTGTCAATTAAATTCATCTAAATCTATAATTTATGCTCATGTTTAGTTGGTAGAAGCTTTAAAAGGTGAAGGAGCTTTGGGGTGCTTGTGGAAGCTTGAAAAAGGTGAAAGTTGGCTTGAAACACTTCGCTATCACACAAAGTTTGCACCAGTCATTTTGGCATAGTTTTTGCCTGCTCAATATCAGCTCTCTCATCAACAAGTGCATCATGTAAATCTGCATCAGAAATGGAATGATCTTCATCATCGTATGAAACCTGCAAAGGTTGAGAAGATGCCTCATTAGGACCAGCACTAGACTGTCCACCTGTAAAAAGAGGCATCAAAGTATCATACATGTCTTTAGAGCTAACAGATGTCTCCTTAGTACATGAAAGCAATGGCTGAATAGCATCTTCCACAAAGACAACATCACGGCTAACCAGAATGCGTTTAGTCTGTGGATGATACATACGATAGCCTTTACTTTCAGAACTGTACCCAACAAAAATACATTTTACTGCCTTATCATCCAATTTTTTGCGATGTTGTTCAGGCACTAATGCATATGCCAAACAACCAAAAAACACGTAGATGAGCAACAGATGGCTTGCGGTCATGCCAAGCCTCATATGGAGTGATAGACTGCAGCGCTTTAGTGGGACACCTATTCAGTACATATGCTGCACACATGACAGCCTCAAGCCAGAAACTATGAGGTAAAGCCTGACTCTTGACTATACACCTCGCCATCTCCATGAGAGACTTGTTCTTCCGTTCAGCAACTCCATTCTGTTGAGGTGTATACGGCACTGTACACTGGTGTTTTATAACACGTTCAGCCAGAAATGCATTAAAATTAGAAGACATATATTCCCCCCCTCGATCAGAACGGAGCGTGCCCATTTTACATGCTGATAGATTTTCAGCCAAAACCAAAAATTGTTTAAAGCACATGAACACTTCGGACTTTACTTTGAGTGGGTATACCCATGCATGCCTAGAAAAATCATCAATGAAAGTCACGAAGTAAAAGTAATTTCCAAAAGAGGGTGTCTGCATAGGACCACAGACATCACTATGTAAAAGCTGCAATTTCTGTGTAGCCCGATCTGAACTGTTGGGGGATTCTTTGACAAGAAGGAGTTTGAGGGTTTGTAGGAGAAAATGGAAGGACCAAAAGAGAAAATACACCTTGGAAGTCTCTACCGTTTGATTACAGTAAGAAAAGTACAATGTTTGAAATACAAGATACACCAATACCTCTGTGCACAATCCCGCAGAGTGCCCAATTACCAAATATCCAATATCCCAATGTCCTCTTGCTGCCGACCTCCTCTGCAACAAACCTCCACCTGCTTCAAGCTTCTCCTTGTGCACACCTTGCACCAAGCTTCCACAAAGGGGGAGGAGTGAATACCTGCTGTCGGCAAGCGTACACTGCCAAAGGACCTTGAGATACTTGGGGGAACTATAGCTTAGCACTTCTCTGCACCAAAATCCTTGGTCACCCTCTATGCACCTTGCACTTTCACTTCTGTGCGACGTACTCTGGTGACCCTTGCACTTCTCTCTCTTGCTCCACTTAGCCTATGCTCTCTTGCTTACTCTAACCTTGGTCCAAGAATGGCCCTTGCCTTGATTTGAGTGTGTCGATCACGTACGCTCCTAACTGCAAGTGAATCTTGGTGCTCACTTTGATGTCCCAAGATTGCTCTCACAAGTGGCAGCCAACTACTCACTGTTTTGTCCTGTAGTGACTTTAGTCTAAAACCAAAAATTTTAATGGGGGGCCATACTTTCACCTGTGCGTACACTTTGCCGCTTCACATGCCTTCACATTTCCTTTTAATTCTTCACTTTTGCACATAAGGGGGGTTCACCTGAACCTTCCAAAACACTTTAAAACACACTTTGAACCTTAGGGAAATTAGAGAAAGTACCTCTGCAACCTGCAACCTATTTTCTCCAATTTACCCTTTGTGGACAATTCATTGTGCACTACCTGTGCACTTTGACACCTGCACTTACGCACTTTGACTTTGCACCTGTTGACTTTGACCTTGACCTTGTTGACTTTGACCTGTTGACTTTGACATGTTGACTTTGACTGCAGTTGACTTTGACCAACATGACTTTTATGGGCTCAACAGTTGCCCACCACCTAATGTGCTCTCCGTCCCGGAGAGCGATAGCTAAACTTTGATCACGATGAAGATATAGCCGCAAAAACTTGAATAGGACATCTGAGCAGCAACCAATTCCACCAAAACAGGAGAGAACAAGCCCCAGAGAAGAACCAAAAGTGGGATTTTGGAATGGAAAAGCAAAAAGGGGGGGGCAATGGAAGGGGAGAAAGGAAGGGGAAGGGAGGGCTGAGGGTGCGAATATGGATGGGGTAGGGAGGGGAAAGGATGTGGCTGGGCATATTGGTAAAGGGAGGGATGGGGAGTAGGAATCAGGGGTCGGGAGGAGGCTAATGTGAACAAACCGGAGGGCTACAGAGGGTACATATGGGAGATTATTAAACATAAGGTAAGACAAGGTGAGAATAGATCATTTGGACAATGTTGTGAACTAAAAACATGTGATAAAGGTGTTCAAAACATGTGGTTTCAGACCAAAAGTGATACAAAAAGTGGGAATTTGTAAAAAGAAATTCAAAAACTGAGTTCATAGGTGCCAAAAAACATGAAAATGACTCCATTTTTGTAAAAAACGGCCAACCGAGGCACAATCCAGAGCCAATAGCTTTGAGCCATGAAAAAATAAAAAAATAAAGTAAAATAAAATAAAAATAAAAATGATCGCTCTTTTTTTTTTTTTTTTCGTTTTCAACGCTCAGACAGAAAATAAAATAAAGAAGAAAATAAAATAAAATAAAATAAATAAAAGATAAAAATTAATAAAATAAATAAAATAAAATAAAATAAATAAATAAAAAAATAATAATAAAAAGAAAATAGGGGGGGGGGGGGGGGGGGTCGGCGGGGGGGGGGGGGCTGTCAGAAACGGGGGGCGGGGGGGGGGGGGGGGGGGGGGGGGGGGGGGGGGGGGGGGGGGGGGGGGGGGGGGGGGGGGGGGGGGGGGGGGGGGGGGGGGGGGGGGGGGGGGGGGGGGGGGGGGGGGGGGAAGGGGGGGGGGGTGGGGGGGGGGGGGGTGGTCGGGGGGGGGGGGTGGGGGGGGGGGGGGGGGGGGGGGGGGGGGGGGGGGGGGGGGGGGGGGGGGGGGGAGGGGGGGGGGGGGGGGGGGGGGGGGGGGGGGGGGGGGGGGGGGGGGGGGGGGGGGGGGGGGGGGGGGGGGGGGGGGGGGGGGGGGGGGGGGGGGGGGGGGGGGGGGGGGGGGGGGGGGGGGGGGGGGGGGGGGGGGGGGGGGGGGGGGGGGGGGGGGGGGGGGGGGGGGGGGGGGGGGGGGGGGGGGGGGGGGGGGGGGGGGGGGGGGGAGGGGGGGGGGGGGGGGGGAGGGGGGGGGGGGGGGGGGGGGGGGGGGGGGGGGGGGGGGGGGGGGGGGGGGGGGGGGGGGGGGGGGGGGGGGGGGGGGGGGTGGAGGGGGGAGGGGGGGGGGGGGGGGGGGGGGGGGGGGGGGGGGGGGGGGGGGGGGGGGGGGGGGGGGGGGGGGGGGGGGGGGGGGGGGGGGGGGGGGGGGGGGGGGGGGGGGGGGGGGGGGGGGGGGGGGGGGGGGGGGGGGGGGGGGGGGGGGGGGGGGGGGGGGGGGGGGGGGGGGGGGGGGGGGGGGGGGGGGGGGGGGGGGGGGGGGGGGGGGGGGGGGGGGGGGGGGGGGGGGGGGGGGGGGGGGGGGGGGGGGGGGGGGGGGGGGGGGGGGGGGGGGGGGGGGGGGGGGGGGGGGGGGGGGGGGGGGGGGGGGGGGGGGAGGGGGGGGGGGGGGGGGGGGGGGGGGGGGGGGGGGGGGGGGGGGGGGAGGGGGGGGGGGGGGGGGGGGGGGGGGGGGGGGGGGGGGGGGGGGGGGGGGGGGGGGGGGGGGGGGGGGGGGGGGGGGGGGGGGGGGGGGGGGGGGGGGGGGGGGGGGGGGGGGGGGGGGGGGGGGGGGGGGGGGGGGGGGGGGGGGGGGGGGGGGGGGGGGGGGGGGGGGGGGGGGGGGGGGGGGGGGGGGGGGGGGGGGGGGGGGGGGGGGGGGGGGGGGGGGGGGGGGGGGGGGGGGGGGGGGG
>MU263397.1:0-12500 GCA_020310875.1 Ceratopteris richardii
CTCTTGATCTGCAGTGTACCATGGCTCTGTAGAGATTCTCCATATAAAGAAGAAGCGAAGCTTCTTGTATGTCTCTCTGCAAGCACATGTCATCCAGTACGTCATGCCATCGTTTTTTCACATAAGAATCGCGCACGCATTCATCTCTGCGAAGACATCATAGACTCTGCCGGCACTTGGAGACCTCGGCTCGGAGTCGGCTTTGAATAAGGTTAAGGTCAAAGAACTTTTTCTCACCATTCAAGAGAACTTCGAAGCACATGTTCTTTTTAAGGAAGTTCGGCTGAAGCCTACTCTTTAGAATAGCTTGAATGAAATCTACTCTTTAGAATAGCTTGAATTAATGAAAGAACAATGGCAGTTGATTTGAGCTTTGACCTCTTGAGGCGGAGGTCCAAGGTTCAACTTTCAGGCTCGACATGTATGGCTTTGGCCAATTAAACCGGTTGTAACGTTGAACTTTGTCTAACCTCTACTTTGTAGGATACGGGAGTCCTGCAGGTATTATGTCCATTCACTTGTACAGTTATACTTTCAAAGTAGAAGCTCAAGGGAGTATGCTTCGGTTGAACCTCCATTAAAAAAAAAAACTCTACTCTACAAGTGAAGATGGGTAGGCTGTGCACTGGAGATGAGTTGGTTGAACTCCTACTTTTGAGGTGGAGGTTGTGAGTTGAACCCCCTCTGAGTTGCAAGACGTGCATGGACCAATTTGGTCAGTTTATCCATCCAATTGTAATGCTTTCAGGCTGTTCAAATGTGATGCCTTCAGGCAGCTCTTTCCTATGTTGTTTCAACAATCTAACCCCTATTTTGTGAGATACGAGGGTCCCATAGGTATTATGCCTTTCATTTCTACAGTGCTTCGGTCGAACTTCCTTGTTTTCTTTTGTTAAAAGTGAAGGTGGCCATACCATGGAATCTCTCACAAAGCAAAGGTTAGAGATATCATGCTACCTGTAGACGATACAAATTGGTCGAAGATCCATTGCATGTCCACCACCGTTGAAAGGGGTTGAACTCTTGTCGAGGCAACCAAAGGTATGCATGGACATGTTATAGAGGTTCCATTTTGGACATTTATTTTAAAATTTTCTTCCCACATAGCTTGAGAAACGTCGTTTCTCATTCACATCAAATTTCACTTTCATAATGTATATTTGAAGACTTGAGATGTAATACATGATGTGAATTCATGCAATATTTTGATACTATGCAAACTTGTTCTAAACATATCAAAAGCTTTCTTAAATATGGTCCTCGTGATTATATGAAGTATCAATGCTTCGTTTTTTACTTTCTTTCTTTGTATCTTTTGAATATATCTTCATGCAAGATATGTACAAAACTCTAATTACACATTTTTTGCACTAGATTTAACTGAGAGATGTGCACAATAGCAATGATGTCAAGTTTTGTGTATGTGTAACAAAAGGGAGAAGCATTTCTTCGTATAACCAAAAAAAAAAAAAAAAAAAAGCTAGAAACTATTGTAAACAAGTGATAAAAGAGAAATAGCTTATATAAGAATCATGACGTACATTAACATATAAAGTCCATAACCATGATCAACACTCCATAATTGTAGGAATCAAGACCTTAACATTATCCATAAACATCATGACCATGACTATAATCATAACCACCACGAACATTTTTGTGGGTATTTTGATATGGTTTGGCATTTGCACAATGGAATATTGAGCACAAAAGTGAATGTTCGCACATATCTTAGTGCAATCACATAAGAATCAAGGGTGAAAGATAGACACAATGAAGAGAACATGAAGATAGAGAACGAGAATAAAGAGAAAGATAACAAAGAGAAGAAGATGAAGACAACATAGTAATGTGCAAATAGGCATATATGTGTGATCGAGGTAGACCCAAGAGCACAACACATGTACAACATTGGCATCAAGTGATGGATCCTCGCCCCCAAATTGTCAAACCCAAAGACGATATCGATGGTATGGAGACCTTCACATAGATGTCGATGGTACGGAGAGCTTCACCTAAAGACGATGTTAGTGGTATGGAGACCTTCACATAGATATCGGTGGTATGGAGACCTTCACTATGCACACACACAAGCATGCAAGAAAGCTTTACTCACGAGTCAGCCCTAGTTAAAATAGGTACTAAACGCTCATTTGTTATCCAATTGGAGTGTAAAAAGCCTTGTGAAAAGCTAGGGAGTTAGGGAATGACTATGCAAGCTCGACAACTCCTATGCACAAAAGTGGAGTGAAATTTATTAAATTGGCTTTTGTACATAATTACTAAGGGTAAACTTCCATAAGAAATGGGAAAATTTTGAAAAGGATTTGGGAATCCATCTTATTACTTGTTTCAAATCATCAAACTACTCTAACCATATTCTCTCTGTTTAGCCATTGAAAGCGAATGGTGAGTTTCCACCTCCAACACTCCCCCCTCTTAAAGTATATCATCCCTCACAAACAATTAGCATGTCTGTTGGTCTTCAGTAAGTGTGGGTATTGAAGCACGTTGGGGTTGCGGGCTCTCGCAAAAAAAGATATTATGAACATTGTGAGTGATATTTCTTGATTTTTTTTTGTTTGAATGATGGTACATATGTACTAGTTAGTGTGGTGCATGGGGAATGAAGAAACAAAGGTTGCTTGTTCATGACCTTGTAGGTTGGCCCTAGACATGCCTACTCTAAAATGAAAATACTGGCAGATCCTCTCCCTGAAGACCTAGAAATGTTGTTTAAAGCCTATGAATCTCAGATAAAAAGTCTTTTGATTGTGGAGAAAAACTATCAATGTTACATTGGTGCAGCTCAATTAGAAAAAAAAAAAAAGGTATTACCATGTGCAAACAACTCATAAAGTTATCTCAAAAATATCTTGACGAAGCTAACCTTCTCAAGGAGTGAACACAACATGTGGTAGCTCAAAATCCTATTCTCACTTTCATGATGGATCAAGAACTATAATTACCTTATACCAAAACCTATCCCAAAGAGTGGTCATGTTTAAGAACCCACTCATTGTGAAGAGAGATGGTGGATGCAATCCAAAGATGAGTAGGTGCTGCTACAACCAGCTTCACACCAGCCAACTGAGACTTCAGAGTTGATTAGTAGACCCTTTAAGCTTCCTAAATCCACCAAAATATCAGCCAAGTACTTTGGAACATGTATCCCAAAAGTTTAAGTCAAGACAGACTAGTTGTGAAATGACTAGCTCCCAAAACTTGCTATTTTTGGACATACACCTGCTGGAAAAAATGAAGAGTGCTCTCAACCTGGCAGGAATTAGAAAAAATCCTTTTGGGCATAGTAAATAGACTTAGCAAGCTTCCCAATCCAAGTTAAAACACTTCAAATGATGCACTGAGAACAAGATTTATCAATTTCTGGAACATGCCCACCATTCTCGGGGCTCTGCAGAGATAGACCAGTGAGCAGTAAAATGCAGATATCTCCAAAACTATAAATCCAATGACCTTGAAAAAAATATTCAAAAACTAGACAGTAAGAGCTATCCAACGCACGTTAAATCGCTGAAAAAGGATCAGTAGAACTCGAGATATGACCTTCTGAAGGTACTGCTCTGAGTGAGTATAGCAGAGAACAAAACAGAGAAGTGAATGATGATAAATGTATAAATTCATATATGATTACAACCACATTGGCAATGAATCTTTGCACAATGGGAGTAGAATGATAGAGCTATGGAGTAAGCTCTTCAATCTCTACAAAATGACATGAAGTGGTCACGTACAAGGCTTGCTAATCGCCTCTTCCTTCTTGCTCCTTTTATAGCTATTCTTGGAGGGAGTTTTGAATTCGAATTCGAATGGCTCCACCTAAAAGTGATCCCCAAAGTTAGGAGATATTCCCTCAGCTCAAAAAGTCGTGGGTTTTGGTAGTTAGAGCCACGAAATTGCTTTTACATCATGCATGAGGGAAGCCATCCTTTTCCTTTTTCTTTTTTCAATTACAAGAGATAAAAATGAACTCTTTTACAAGAGGTGTTCACATGACTACTCATGTGACTTACAAATGAGGATAATATCAAGCATATCAAGCATGTAGGCTTGGGCAAATGCACCAACACTCATGCTCAAGCAATGCGAGATTTAGTTGAATCTTTGCAAAGAAACCTATCATAGATGTGGCTAATGAAGAGTTGGAATAAGCTTTGTAATACCTGAACTAAGAGACAAATGGTATAACTACTTGTAGAACCAAGTATAAGAAGCTCGATGGAAGAAAGAGAAGAAAGAGGGTCAGGAACCTCCCATGAAAGAGATTCACAAAAATGGGGAATCTCAATTTGTGCACTATCTTTTAAAATGAAAGTGCTTTATGAATAGTTAAAGTGCTTTATGAATAGATCTTTGTAGAAGAAGATGAAGATTTAATGGAATTGGCACAATATAATGGAGAGTGCAAGAGAGAGTCCATAGTCAATAAGGCAACTTCCATTATACTTCATATGATGAAATACTTCATTTACTACACCGAAATTGAGCTATCAAAGAGCACTCATGTGAAATGCACCTTATCAGTAGAAAAACTACTACACAAAAAGCCATATTTATGGCAAAAAATGGACAAGCATGTGGATCCAAAATTTGTCTAGGCCGAGAGCTCAAACAAAAACATTGTGCTCATTGCATAACCTTGTCCTTTGCACCATGATAAGTTTATTGCATTCCAAAGTCTACATGTTATAAGGCTACACTAAACAACCATGCATAGACACACTTGTGAATCCCATGCACATGAGACACACACATCAGTTTGTAAAAAATCTTTGTATCACATACTAACAAGATATAATGGAAGTGACATCATCCATAAGACCAAGAAAAGAGCCATTAGTGGAAACACATTCCACTAGTTTACCAAAGTATAGTATCATAGTTGTTCCAACCTATTGGCTTACCAACTTGCATAGAGTACGAATACATCCTACAATAGGAGATATCTACATATACCACTATGCGTCACAATTATGAAAAAGTTGTATGGAATTTGATTTAGTCCATAAAGAAAAGTGATAAATGCATAAGACAATCTACAAATTGATGAGTTTTCTATGATCCCTTGAGTACTTGTTGATGTTGATAGGTATTTGGAGTTTTTATCCCACATACCAGTGTTATAGAAAAACTAGAAGGGTTAGCCACATTGACAACTTTTTCAAGAGCAAAAAAAAGTAGTCACAATGGATGGGATAACAATAGCATGTGACTTGAAGTTTCTAGCTCCATGTGAAGAGAATATGATTGTAAACCCAAAGGGAATTTTAGGCCGTCAGGGATAGATGCTAATTTTGTAAAAATCCATTGTTATGTAAATTTGGTGAACAGTCTTGATCGAAAAAGGTAGGACTGTACAATGTAACCTTTTGTAGATTAATGAAAAGGATGCCTTTAATGCTACAAAAAGAGACCAGGCATGACAAACATGGTCTTATTACACCACCAGAACGCACATGCGACCACTATACAAAACACGATCTGGTAAAGTACTACAGCCAATTGTGGAAGCCTTTGAGCTAGGTTTTAAAGAACAATAGAGAATATTAGCAAAGGCTGAAAAATGAGGCTCAAGTTGTAAGCCCCAAAACAAATCAATGCTCCTGTCTCTAAGACACCATCCAAGAGCATACCAAAATTGTCAGCACAACATGATAAACCATTGGAAGGACCTAACCATACTACGGCATGGGATATTTTATCATGAGCCCTTATGGCCTTACCATTGGGAAGATTATGGACCTTAGTACTTGGTATTAGACAATAGTTTCAATAGCATGTAGGAGTTGACCAGATTCTAGCACCATTGGCAGCAACTATCTACCCAGAACCTGACACTATTGTAGACCATGTGGTCCCCTTGATCACAGTTGGTATAAAAATCATTGAATCTTGAAGGTACTAATTGATGGCGAGTCTGGAGTCAGCATATCTATTGCTATCTTGTGCGAGAAACTAGGGTGGAATCATATTGAAATGGTTAAAATTTTTTGTTCATATGGCTAATCAATCTTGAGTGCACCCTGTAGGGTTGGTTCATAGTATCCAAAATCACACTACAAGGTGTAACTTTTCATATGAACTTTTTAGTCCTTGACTCCTTCCCGAGTCCAATTCAGACTATAACTTATTGTTTGGTAGACCTTGGCTGAAACAAGTCAAAGTGTTGCA
This sequence comes from Ceratopteris richardii, assembly GCA_020310875.1. Classification (NCBI taxonomy): domain Eukaryota; kingdom Viridiplantae; phylum Streptophyta; class Polypodiopsida; order Polypodiales; family Pteridaceae; genus Ceratopteris; species Ceratopteris richardii. The sequence goes on from MU263397.1 coordinate 6,193, forward strand.
AGATTGGTCATCACATGAACTCATTTTTAAGTGTAATCATCGGAAATATAATGTCCCCCCTTGACAAATTCACACCTTATGAGATACACGCTCGCCTTTCCGTGGTAGATCATAATTCATATGTGGAATGGATTGTCTGATGACAAAGAAACAACCTTCTTTTCAGTTAATCAGGATTTATTATTAATAGGCATCGTCGACTTGCAACACATGCTGGACCAATGGTATTTGGCATCTTGTGTAGTCCAACCAAATGTTGATGGGATCAGAGAGTGTCTTGAGGAGGTACCAAAATTACTTGAGCTACAAAAAAAAGTGTTTATGAAGTCGATGATCATCTCCATCACCAATCTTATATGACAGAGACCAATTGATCACTTCTCATCTCGGTGATAACAGTAATCCTAGACTTGTTACGATTAAAGCTGATCTAGAAGAATCCTTTTGGCATGACTTACTCTCTCTATTGATCAAATTCATCGATGTATTTGCTTGGGATTCTAAAGATATGAAAGGTTTAGATCCAAGAATCTATCAACACAGAGAGGAACTCAAATCAGATTGATGTTTATCCAGCCAAACAATAAAGTTATGGAATGAACCCCAATTATGTCAAACAAGCGAAGGAATAATTTATCGATTACTCCATGTATGCTTTATTGTTCCCATTGAGCATGGGGAATAGATATCACCAATTGTTATCATACCAAACAAAAATCAACAACTTAGGATCTTTGTGCATTATCAAAATTAAATGCGGCTATTATCTATGATCCTTTTCCACTACCATTTTTAGACAGTATGCTTGATGAAGTAGTAAGATGAGAAATATATTCTTTTCTAGATGGGTATAGTGGATATAATCAACTGTGTATAGTTGAAGAGGATATTCCTAAAACAACTTTTATTACTAATTGGGGATTTGATGCCTATACTATCATGTGGTTCGGTCTCTTCAATGCACCCAATACTTTCCAATGTTGTATGTAGGATACCTTCTCTCCATATTTGACAAGTTTCATGTGCGTTTTCTTGGATGATTTTTTGATCTCTAGTGCCAAAGTGGACATTTGTAGCACCTTTGTTTATGCTTTCTCAATTGTTGAGAATATAGATTATGTCTTAACCCTGCAAAATCCATCTTTGCGATGTCTTGCAGTAAATTACTAGGCCATATTATCTCCCGTCGAGGAATACAGGTTGACCCCAATAAAGTGCAGGCTATACTCAATGCTCCACCACCGAAATCCCTGAAAGAAGTCCTCCATGACTTGGGACAAATAAGATGGCATGACTTCCATCTCCATTGGCTCGCCCATTTAGATATTCCCTTCACTCCCCCTATGGTACCCTCACAAGTTCCAGCCCAATGATGAGTGTCAAACCAATTTCCTTTGCCTTAAGCAACATATAGGATCCTATCCTCCAAGCCACCCAATTGCATTTACCCTTTCATGTTTTTGGTGATGCTTTTGACATTGCCATTTGTAGTGTCCTAATTCAATCAAACAAGAAATGGTACCGTCCGGTCTATTATGCTAGTCGGTGACTAGCACTTGTAGAAAGGAATTACTCTATTATTGAACGTGAGTGTCTCGACCTTATTTATTTTGTTAAGAAGTTTTGCCATTATCTTTTAGGCCGCAAATTTAATTTTCATGTGGATCTTTCAGAATTGACCTATCTAGTGTGTCAAAAAAATTTGGTTGGTCGATTAGCATGATGGTTTCTACTTCTTCAAGAATTCGATTATGACATTATCCACTGGCCTGGATCTTCTCATGTAGTAGCTGATTTTCTCTCTCATCTTGATTCAGGTGAATATCCAATTGACATGGATGATTCCTCACCTGTTATCTACTAAACACAACCTAGCATCTCCCTCAGCAATTGAGATTTAGCATATTCTTATTATGATATGTTATTGACCTTCTTAACCATTCGGTCTCCCCCTCGACTCGCTTCCCTATGTTGCATGACAAAAGTTAGCCCTCTACAGCTGACACTTTCACATCATTATAGGCCAATTGTACTATTCTGATCCTTCGGGAGCATGGCTCAGATGTGTCCCCACCCATGAGGTCCCTTCTATCTTGGCCCTATCCCATTTGGACTTGTCTAGTGATCACTTTTTGGTTGCATTAGCCTATAAGAAACTATTGCAAAGTGGACTCTACTAGAAAAAAATGTATCAGGATGCTCATCAATATGTTCATGCTTGTGATTCCTATGAGAAAACTGACCAATCACTACCTCGACACCATTTTCCCCTTCAACCTATTCTGCCACTAGAACCTTTCTAGAAGTGGGGACTAGATTTTATTGGATCCATCACCCCACTTGTTGTCCTCACTAATAATCACTACATTCTCACCTATATGGATTATGCCACTCGCTAGGCAGAAGCATGGGTTGTAAAATCAGCCACAACTTCAATGGTTGCAAGATGTTTGACTACAGATGTTTACCCATGGTTCGATCTCCCTTTAGAGATTTTTTTTATCAAGGAATGCATTTTGCTAATGATCTTATTCAAGATATTTCTCAATCGTTTCATATAACACATAAATTTAGTACACCCTATTATCCTTGAGCAAATGAATTGGTCGAGAGTACCAAAAAATCAATGTTGATTATGCTAAAAAAACTAATTACAGATTTTCCAGAACGATGGGACCAACTATTAACTGTGATTTATGGGCTTATGAGACTACCTATAAAGTTGCCACTCATTGTATGCCTTTTAAACAAGCTTATGGGTTAGAAGCGATTGCCCCTACGGAGATTTTCATTCCGAGTTTATAGGTGTCCATTGATCAAAAGCTACTCCCAGAAGAGTCCTTGTATTCAGACTTGTGATGAACTTTGCTCATTAGATGATCACTCCTTTGAAAGTTTCCTTCTGATGCAAGAATTGCATATTCATTAGATGATCAGTCCTTTGAAAGTTTCCTTCTGATGCAAGAATTGCATATTTGACAAGCTTGCACACATGATTGATTTCTAAAAACCCTTGTTTTTCAAAAAGGACAGTTGGCACTTTTTTATAATTTGAGATCAAATCAGACTAGTGAAAAATTTAAAGTCTGATGGTTTGGGATTTACCAAATTTTGGCTCAGCTCGGTCTGACAACATTTCGATTGCAAAGACTTGTCAAAGAATTGATAAAAAAATCCAATCAACATGTCAAAGCTCCAACCTTTTTGGTCCCCTTCCATGTGTGCAATCATTTTTTTTCTGCCCATGATTGCGTGATTTTTATGCCAATTATTATGCCATTCCTTATATCACATTCATCATTTTTTATTGTCCTCTCCCTATGATGATACTTTCCTTTCTTTGTGTTTATATGCCGCTACATTGAATTCCATCTCCAATTGTTTTCTAGAAATTTGCAACCATAGTGTTATTGTGCATCCTTGGCCTATGTACACACCCTATTCATGGAGGCACTCACCCACACCGAACCCTTATTGACTATATTGTCCAAGGACACATTCCAGTTCCTACACTCTGACATATTTCCCATTTCACCCCCCTATAGTGGGATGTTACTACTATGCACCCCGTGGCAAAAAGCATCACACGGTCCATCATTGTAGAGCCTACTTCTGCTACTGTATGGATGTTTCCACTCAATGGAATTGATGTACGCACCACTACCACTGAGGTTGGGCAGCAAATTTTCCTGCCCACCAACGATGTTTCCCAAGTCGAATCTCTTTCTCGTGCTACTATGGAGTAGCTTTTCCTTTGACATAGCTCTAATGAGTACGCAATTAGTTGTCGCCTTGAACCGGATAGGTCCATCCTTCAGTTCTTGGTAGTGGTTCTGAATTTGTAGCATCACCCCCACAATATTTCCTATTAGTTTTATTCCTTGATTACCGTCACCACACATTGTCACATCAATTGGTCAGTAATCTTGTTTAGTTGTATTCATAAGGAATGCCAACAAAAATCCTCTAGTTAAAATAAGGTGGTGCTACCAAAACCCATTTGCCTTAAATTCTTTCCATACTCTACAAGGATGAATTTCCCATCAAAGTACGTGTCATGCTCGTCTCATGAAGCCTTGCTTCTCCTGCCTCGTCGACAATAGAGGACGATCAAAGTGTCAGATTAATTTTTCGTTGTGCTAAAAGGCCATGCCAAGTCCACAATTCTAGCTTTTCAAAGGTAGAACAAACTACAGAAACAAGGATGGTGGGACCTTTGACTTTCGGCCCCCAAGATGCCACCACTCGGTGCACTCTATGAAAAATCATTTTACCATCCTCCTCTTCAGTGTGTGAACACACTTGGACCACCAAGGCACTTTTTTCCCTCTTTAGGAGGTTTTTCCCCTAGCTTGTATGTATGCCTAGAACCTTAACATGTAACTTATCTTTGTACATTCTCTTGGTAATACACTCAATATTCTGTGTTGTGCTCCAAGCTTCTTCTTCTTCCTTGTGATGTTTGCATGCTTTCGTAGACCTCAAACTCCAACAATTAGTATCAAAGCACATTGCGGCTTCATCTAGGGCATCGTCGATACCCCTTCGGTCACAATCTTAGAACTGCTCATTTTCTCCTTCAAATGCACTATCACAGTGCCTGTGTAGGAAATTTTTTGTTGGAGTTTGAGGTCTAGAGAAGCACGCAAACAGCACAAGGAAGAAGAAGAAGCATGTATAGTTTTGTGAAATAGCACAAGGAAGAAGAAGAATCCTATTGAGTTCTACTAAACCTGTAGCAAAATTTGAGAAGCTTATACTGGCGAACTGAAACCTGTATATATTTTTGGCAAAAAAAGAAAAAATTGCTTGCATAGGCATTGTGATAGTGCATTTAGAGGCTGAAACAAGTAGTTCTAAGATTGTGATTGGATGGGTGTTGATGATTCCCTAGATGAAACGATGACCTAGTATGATACCAATTGTTGAAGTTTGAGGTCTATGGAAGCACACAAACAAACACCAAGAAAAAGAAGAAGTTTGGAGCACAACACACAATACTGAATGTATTACCAAGGGAATGTACAAAGATAAGTGACCCAAGATACAAAAATTGTTCTGCACCTGGGTATTTTAGTCATTAGCCATGGCTGAAGGCACTGATGTATTCCATATGTTGGTTGTTGAGGATAAGTTGGATGGTACCAATTACCCACTATCGGATTATATAATGCATCACGTATTGGTTGCAAAAGGAATGTGGAATATTTTGCAAGGTGTTGAAAAATGTCTTATTACACCTACAAATAGAGTTACTGAAGGTGATGCAAATGGCATTGAAGATGGTGATATTCTTCGGGTTCTTGTTTGTGTCACAATCCCTACTGCACCTACTATAGATCAACTTCATTGGGATGGAAGAGATGCTCAAGAACATGCATTGATAACCTTGTCTATCAAACGTGCCATTTTTCCTCACATTCACTCCTACAAAATAGCACAAGGAAGAAGAAGAAGCTTGGAGCACAACACACAATACTAAATGTATTACCAAGAGAATGTATAAAGATAAGTGACCCATTACGGTTATAGGTATACATACAAGCCAGAGGAAAAAAACCTCCTAAAGAGGGAAAAAAGTGCCTCGGTATTCCCAGTGTATTCACACACATCACTACCTAAAGCTCTCAACAAATCCCCCTTGGGATTGATGCGATGAACAAGGATCCGGCACTCATGTATAAGGAAGTGCCAAGCTATGTGAAATTGACGATATTCCCGACCTCCCTCTGCTCTCGGCCCTCCATGAAGAGTTCTAGTCTTTTGGAGTTAACCATCAATATGGTATGCACGAATTCTCCCATCTCATCACATACTCGGTGTACATGTAGACTCTCATCGGTGCGAGATCAAAAGGTACCATTAGTCCTATAAGTCCCTCCACCTATGCTAATTTGTGGTTGCAGTAGGATGTGCATGAGCTCTAGACAAAATTGTTGCCCACGAGGTTGAATCTTACTAGCTTGCTGACACCCTATACCAAGAATCCAAGTAGACTACCTATTTTAAATGCTTTTATGAAGAAGCCATGAAGGAAAAACAGACTACCAACTAGAAATCCACTAACCTACAAGAGGCAAACACCCATCACCTCTAGCATATCTAGGAGTTGGAGCATGAAAGAATTGTCCAGAAGGTCGCTTTGCACGAAGCAGATTTCAAGCTCAAAGAGACTACCTAGGATAAGCAGATGCGACACCAGACTGCAGAGGCGTTGCAGGAAACCAATGATTGCCTATCTACAAAAATCAATCAACATATGAGGACCATCACACAACATCAAATCAATCTTCAAACCTGATAGCAAA
>MU263397.1:20000-43890 GCA_020310875.1 Ceratopteris richardii
ATATACCTATGTTATCTTTCTTTGATTTTTCATTTTGTGAGCATTGTCAATATGTAAAGCAAACTAGGAATGTGCACAAGATTATCATTGACTCTTCAATTCAGCCTTTAGATCTCATTCAGATAGGTGTTTGTGGTCCTATGCCCATAAGGTCATTAGGTGGTTCTCTTTACTTTATCACTTTCATAGATGATGCTAGTAGAAAAGTCTAGGTATATCCTAACAAAGCAAAGGATGAGGTATTCCCTACTTTCACAAAATGGATTGCTTCAGTTGAGACTAAAAAAGGAACCAAAGTTAAGGCTTTACGTTTAGATAATGGGGGTGAGTGTACATCACATATCGTAGAGAGTTTACAACTCCTTATACCCGAATACAAAATGGTGTAGCTGAAAGGATGAATAGAACTATTCAGGATAGAGTAGTTTCTATGCTACATCATGCAAACCTTTCACAAGGCTTCTGGGCAGAAACAATATTAAGTGTAGTTCATTTGATTAACCTTTCACCTAGTACTGCTAAAGGTTTGAAAGTGGCACGAGTTATGGATAGGGAAGCCTCCATATTAAGATCATCTTCGAGTTTTTGGGTGTGAAGCATATGTTCATATACCCAAGAACCATAGACAGAAGCTGGATCATAAGTCAAAGAAATGCATTTTTCTTGGATATGGTTGAGAAGTCCAATTCGGATATCACTTATGGGATCCTACAACATTGTCATTGATGAAAAGTAGTGATGTCAATAATGATTCTAAGATGCATAAAAATCCATTAAGGAGGTTGAAGTGAGAAGAGTGGTGTTTGAGGATCCATTGAGATGCTATGCACGTGTCTCACATCCACCAGATAGATATGTTCTAGGTTTGGATTTTGTTATGCTAATAGGAATTGGTGAGCCTTCTTGATACAAAGATGGTATATAAACTGAAATTCACATCAGATAGTGCTTCTCTAAAGTATAAAGCACGATTTGTTGCAAAGGGTTGTAAGAAACAACAGGATGTTCATTTTGAAGAAATCTTCTCTCTAGTGGTCAAGATGACTACCCTACGAATGTGTCTTGGATTTGTTGCAATGGAGGACTTAGAGCTAGTCCAAATGGATGTGAAAATTTCTTTCTTGCATGGAGACCTTATAGATGAGATCTATATGAAACAATCAGAGGGTTGTGTAGTTCATGGCAAAGAAAGTCTGGTTTGTAAGCTGAAGAAAAGCTTAGATGGACTTAAACAGTCCCCTAGACAATGGTACCAAAAGTTTGATGCCTTTATGAAGTCTCAAGGCTATTCCAAAAAATGCATGCATATGCATTTGTGTATGTATATGCATTTGTGTATGTATATGCATTTGTGTATGTATATGCATTTGTGTATGTATATGCATTTGTGTATGTATATGCATTTGTGTATGTATATGCATTTGTGTATGTATATGCGTTCATGTATGTATATGCATTTGTGTATGTATATGCATTTGTGTATGTATATGCATTTGTGTATGCATATGCATTGTGTATGTGTGTATGTGTGTATGTGTGTATGCACATGCATGTGTGTATGTGTGTATGTGTGTATGTGTGTATGTGTGTATGTATATGCATATGCATGTGTGTATGTGTGTATGTGTGTATGTATATGCATATGCATTTGTGTTTGTATATGCATTTGTGTATGCATATGCATTTGTGTATGTATATGCATTTGTGTATGCATATGCATGTGTGTATGCATATGCATGTGTGTATGCATATGCATGTGTGTATGCATATGCATGTGTGTATGCATATGCATGTGTGTATGCATATGCATTGTGTATGTGTGTATGTGTGTATGCATATGCATGTGTGTATGTGTGTATGTATATGCATATGCATGTGTATGCATATGCATTTGTGTATGTATATGCATATGCATTTGTGTATGCATATGCATGTGTGTATGCATATGCACGTGTGTATGCATATGCATTTGTGTATGCATATGCATTTGTGTATGCATATGCACGTGTGTATGCATATGCATTTGTGTATGCATATGCATGTGTGTATGCATATGCATGTGTGTATGCATATGCATGTGTGTATGCATATGCATTTGTGTCTGTATATGCATTTGTGTTTGTATATGCATTTGTGTATGCATATGCATTTGTGTATGCATATGCATTTGTGTATGCATATGCATATGCATATGCATGTATATGCATATGCATGTATATGCATATGCATGTGTATGCATATGCATGTGTATGCATATGCATGTGTATGCATATGCATTTGTATGCATAAGCATTTGTGTATGTATATGCATTTGTGTATGCATATGCACATGTGTATGCATATGCACGTATGTATGCATATGCACATGTGTATGCATATGCATATGCACGTGTGTATGCATATGCATGTGTATGCATATGCATGTGCATGCATATGCATTTGTATGCATATGCATTTGTGTATGTATATGCATTTGTGTATGCATATGCATTGTGTATGTGTGTATGCATATGCATGTGTGTATGTGTGTATGCATATGCATGTGTGTATGTGTGTATGTATATGCATATGCATGTGTATATGCATGTGTATGCATATGCATGTGTATGCATATGCATGTGTATGCATATGCATTTGTGTATGTATATGCATTTGTGTATGCATATGCATGTGTGTATGCATATGCATGTGTGTATGCATATGCATGTGTATGCATATGCAGTGTATGTGTGTATGCATATGCATGTGTGTATGCATATGCATTTGTGTATGCATATGCATGTGTGTATGCATATGCATTTTTGTATGTGTGTATGTGTGTATGTGTATACATTTGTGCATGTGTGTATTTGTGTATGCATATGCATGTATATGCATATGCATGTGTGTATGTATATGCATGTGTGTATGCATATGCATGTGTGTATGCATATGCATTTGTGTACGCATGTATGTGTGTATACATATGCATGTGTGTGTATACATATGTGAGTATGTATGTATCTCTCTCTCTCTCTCTCATTCTCATTCTCTCTCTCTCTCTCTCTCTCTCTCTCTCTCTCTGTTTCTCTATTTCTCTCTCTTTCTTTCATCTCACTCTCTAGATCTCTCTCTCTCTAGATCTCTCTTTTTCTTTCATCTCTTTCTCTCTCTCTAGATCTCTCTCTCTCAATAAAAAACAAAACAATCACTTACATCGATGTAATTGTTTGAATCGTTGTCGTCAAAATCCACTTAAAGTTGTCCTTTGTTGAATTTCCAAAGATTTGATGCCAAAATCTCTTGAAAACTAAGGAGAGAAGATGTTAGAAAAGGGAAAACATAAAAAAGAAAAAAGAGTGCTACAGAATGTGCGATATACTTACTAATATTCAGATCTAGAAAAATAGAGGTGTGCATAGAGAGAGAGAGAAAGAGAGAGAGAGAGAGAAAGAGTGACAAACAGAGAGATGTTGCTCGTGCACGCAAATGCGACAGTAGCAAATCGAGTTTCGAAATGTGATGAATGTCGATTTTTTGCTCTCGGGCCCGGTTAAAACACCGCATTAGTATGAGTGTCAGTATGAGTGTCGGTAGTTTCCAATAATTTATCGATGCTTATAACGATGATCATACCGACGCTCGTGTACGGACGCATAGATTGCCTAGCACTTTTTCCAAAGTTTTTCGACGGTCATACCGATGCCGACGCGTGATCGTCGGTATGCAGAATGTCAGTATGCCCTTGATGTGTTGTAGTGCTTGAGATGCTTGACAATTTATATCAATGATATACTCATTAGTGGGAAGTCCTCTTATGACTTGTCAATTCTCAAAAAGAAGTCGAGTGTGATATTTGATATGAAGGATTTCTTGGATGTCAAACATATTCTTGGCATGCACATTACTCATGATAGGAGTAAAAGATTCATAAACTTGTCTCAAAGTGAGTACATATCCAAAGTACTTCATAGGTTCCATATGCATAGTGGAAAGGCATTGAGTACACCTTTACCCACATATGTAAAATTGAGTAAGGATGATTGCCCCAAATCAGATTAGGAAAAGGAATTCATGACCAAAATCCTTATCATTCTGTTGTTGGTAGTCTCATGTACACTATGGTAGCTACGAGAACAGACATTGCATTTGCAATGGGAGTTGTGAGCACATATATGTCAAATCGTGACAAGAAGCATTGGGAAGCAGTCAAGACAATTTTGAGATATCTCAGTGGCACGAAGGAGAAGTGTCTATGTTTGGGTAGAGGGAAAGCATCCATTATTGGTTACACAGATTTTGATTATGTTGGTTGTGTAGAAAATCATAAGTACATCAAGGTACATTTTTCATTTTGCTAGAGGTGCTATCTCTTGGAGATCTTGTCTTCAAGAATGTATAGTTGTTTCCACTACAAAAGTAGAGTATGTTGTAGCAAGTGAGTCTTTTAAGGAAGCATTGTGACTTTTTCATCTTGCTTGTGATATGGGTCTGCCTCAGCATGTACCTCATTTACTCACTGATAGTTAGAGTTCCATTGCATTGGCTAAGAATCTGGTATATCATGCAAAGACCAAGCACATTGAGAAGAGGTATCACTTCATTAGAGACTACGTAGCCACTAAGTGCATTATTCTTGAGAAGGTTCATACTCAAGATAATGTTGCAGATGCTTTGGCTAAAGCTCTACCACAAGATAGCTTTCGACATTCTTGTCACTTGGGGGTTACTTGATTCATGACCTTACACAGTTATTTGAATACTATGTAACATGCCCCTCAAGTGGAAGGTATAGTTTGTATACTTACAATCAAGCATGATGGAATTTAATCCCTCATATTTGCACATTAGAAGTGAAATGAACCCAATATGTAGGTCCCTTCATACACCTTTTCTACTACCCTACAACAAAACTCTGATTCACTTGCCTTACATTAATCAAAATTACCTAATATTTTAGCCTTCATCTACTTTGCAGCCAATGCATACCAATTGCTCCCTCAATGCCTTCACCCTCAAGGTGTAGTCAACAACACATTGACCACTACCCTTCTTCAAGGAATGGAGTTCATTCTTAAGCTGCATCTTTCTGCTTCTTGTGGAGGTGGCATATATCTTCTCTAAGGCCTCCCAAACATCTCTAGCATGATCAAACTCTAATATATGACCAATCATAGTGTTAGAGATTACCTATGATATGTAGAAGATAACCCTCCTATTCCTTTCCTCCCAATACTTCAACATCTTCAATTTTTGATTGGTGATCTTTGGATCTTTGGGATCCACATTGGGCTTATCTTCATCTCCACACACAATAGGCCATAAACCTTTGCTCATGAGGTAGTTCATGGCTCTAAAACTCCATGGCTGCTAGTTGTCTTTGTCAAGAAACTCCACCTTTTAACCTAGATATGCCATAATGAATGGGAAAAATTAGGGTTACACTAAAATGTACCTCTTAGCCTTGATGTCACCAAAGCTTTTGTGTACTTCTCCTACAGCCTTGAAAGGATGTTTCCTACTCTGATACCAAATGATGGAATTTAATCCCTCATATTTGCACACTAGAAATGAAATGAACCCAATACCTAGGTCCCTTCATACACCTTTTCTGCTACTCTATATCAAAACTCTAATTCACCTGCCTTACACTCATCCAAATCCCCTAAGATTTTAACAACACTTAGTATGTTTCATAAGATTTCCAATAAGTTTTAGAACACCTCATATGGATCTTTTTAGGCCATTCAAAACTCTATACAAAATGGACAATGCAAAGATGTAGGATATGCAAAAATTAGGGTTACAGAGATACACCAATTTCTCTACAGATAAAACTGACTTCAAGAATCCCTTTGAGATAAATTAAGACACATACATAAGCTACATAATGGACTTCAAATCTCTTGAATTGGATATGTACACAAAGCATTATAATTGTTATAAGCAGACTATGTCTATACTACAAGAGACTAGAGGGGGTGTGGGTTTGATAGCTCCTCCTTTGTGCATGTAATGCCCTCCTCTATGTTTTTCCTAGCTTGGATAGCTACGTTTCAGCTCCTTGAGCCTTGGATGACTCTCTCCTTGAGTCTCCTTGAGTACGTGTCTCGTGGTCTTCAATGACCTACAAGACTTCCATGCATTTGATGACCCTTCAGCTTCTTTTATAGCTTTTGGATGCCTCTCCCGACTTTTCCACTGACTTAGGTCTTCCTTGTCCAATCTTTCCTAACCTTGAGACTTCCCTAAGGGATTTGAGTGGTGACTTTTGTCCACATTAGGTCTTTTGACCCCTTTATCCACCTAAAGCTTGCATAGTTCACATTTTCAACAAGGTATTCTTTCTCATTCTTTATTTTTCTCCCATATTCACTTTGGCCATATTGGCCTTTAGTGGGAGATTCTTGCCGTTAGTCTCCATGTGAAAGGCTGAATGGCCACCCCACACTTTTTGTATATGTTCCTTAATAAAACATATAGTGGTTTGGTCAGCCACAAACGATAAGTTCGACCACATTTGTAACACCTATGAAATCTATCTTTGTGCTCCATGTGTACAATGTTTTTCTACATATTCTGTAAGCTCTTGTGCGGACAATTGTGTGCAGTGCCTGGAGCTCGGTTTTTCTACTCTGAGGGTATCATTGTGGAGCTCTCTATAAGGAAAGTTGAGCATAGTGCATCATCATCAAAATACTTCATCATCTACTTCATTAAAAGGAATCCTTATATGCATTACTCTAGCATGGCAAACAAAGAAAACATAGACAAACAATTTGGAAAAACACTTATCTCCGTTATAGCTTTGTCCATCCTTTTTCCTTGCATAGCAAGGTTTGTCCTTTTGGAGACTTTATATTTGGTGCTCCAAGATTTAGCCATTCCTTCCTCCACTTTTTAGGTCCTTCCTTGGGCATTCATATACTTAGTTATATGCCCAAATATGCATTTAACCTTACAAAAACTCTAAAGGTGCCCAAATGCATACTTGCATTAATATATGAAATCCTTTTATGATTTCCACTTCACTTGTTAGATGATTTCCATGCATACTCAATACATGTTAATACTCGAATGGATACTTTTTCAAATCCATGATGATAAAAATACTCCATGGACTTTGAACCATGCATCCTTTGCATTACATGATGTATTGAATGCATGATGAATACAAAGATATACAAAAAAGAGCCCTTAGCTTCAATCGATTTTTTAGTTATTCTCCTTATGGAAGTTGGTGTCTCTCGAGCTACACCATCTTGGGTAATATAAATAAGTGTGTGGCTTTTGGTTAATCTCATACATCCATAAGAAAAAGGAGGCAATGAGCTAGCCTATGCTACAATGGCAAGTTGAGACTTATCCATCTCAACCTTCCAATTCCTTAGAGTATGCATATGTGTGCTCAAGAAGACAAGGGTGCTCTAGAGTGCCTCTTCCCTCATCTCTAGAGTGAGCAGCTATTGGCCTATTTGATAGTAAGGTGCTTGATTCACCGAAAGCTCCCATGCATTCTTTCATCCAAAAATCCTTGTCAAAGTTTTCATGGATTGGAGCTTCTTCAACAAAATTCTTTTGTTCTATTCAAGAACTTTAAAGTTGTGGACGCTCATTCATGTGAAAGCCAATGAAGAGGGTGAATCAAAAGAAGTAGAAGCTCACAAAACAACACTCATGGCTAGAAAACTAGATAGAATGGATGTCTAAAAGTGGAAAAATCACACTTGCACATGTGAGCTATGAATTGTCCCATATACGAAGGTCTTTGCTCCTAAAAACTCTATAACATAGGAAGTTTGTAGTTTTTTTTTCATGATGTGAAGAACAAGAGTGAAAGCAACCTGTGATAGCTCTATTTTGTCTCTCTCTCTCATGTCACATATACTTCGTGGTTCGCTACCCTTGGGGCCTTCTTGGTTGCCATTCAAGTGGCAGAGAGGCTCCATGGGTGCCTTTGACCCTTCCCCTAAGGGGGAAAGGGGGAGGGGGCGTGTCACAAGGTACTTTTTTTCTCTCTAAAAGACACATTCAAGATCTCTCATGGGTTGTACAAGCCAAAGCTCACAGAGCTGATGGAAGATGGAAAAAACTCATGAAAACTCCCACAAGGAAGATAGAAAAAATGAAGGAACCAATGGCTCATGATTTCAATGTTATAAAAAAAACCTCTATGATCAATCAACCACCTAGCAAAAACACCAAGGGTAAGATAGAGCATGTATCCATCCATCCTAATCCATCCATATGTATTCCTCTAGGCCAACGGGATGCATGTCATTGGGCTCCTCCAAAAATCCCTCACACTTTCTCAAGGACTTTCACATGCCTTCTAGTTCTTCAAAGGCTATCACATGCCTTATAAATCAAATGTGGATTATTGTCTCATGTACCTCTCAAGGTGGTACCTAGAGAAACTTCTCCCAAGACTAAGGTTCCCACAATTTGGGATAAATCAAGCCTAAGTATCACAACCATTCAATTGGGAATTCATATGAATGAATATCCCAAGGGTTCAAACCAAGGGTTTAAAACTAAGGTTCAAGCATGTGTCAAGGGTCAATCAAGGGCTAAACCAAGGCTAATATGCATCATACTCTAACCTTTAGAATCCATAAATGTATCCTTTGAAACCCATGATTTATATAGCAAGTAGTCTAACATGAGTAAATTTAGTTATTTACATTATTGGCATGTAAACATTAAAGTATTTTCAAGAACTCTTAAAAGCAAAACCCTATAATTCGTAAGAGAGAGAAAGAGAGAGAAATATGGCACTTATATGCTATTTTTCTTGTATTTTTTATATACAAAAAATAAGACCATAATTTAAATACCATATGAATAGACAAGTAAGGTTTCACTTATTTTAAAGTACCTATCATCATCAAGTTGTCTTCCATAAATTTTGAATTCCATCATCACGACAGAATTCACAATCACATATTCATTAGCAAAAAAATCATATAGATAGCCTATGTTGATTTGACTATTATGATTGAAACCATTAACTTGTTGATGAATATCAATAAAGATGATATATTTAGATACTAAATACTTATATATTAATAGATCAACTTACATTTAAACATATTGATAGATCAATTTACATTTAAATAGTTTTATGATTTTTTTGGATTTTTCTTTTAAGTCTCTATATAAAGAAATACAAGGAATAAATCAATATCATGTGAACTCTAGCCGTTGATTTGTTTTTTGGTTTTTTTTTATCAAAAGAGAATTCAATTCAAGAAATCACCTTTAAACATTCACTTTCGAAATCATAAGGTACTTATAATTTCCTAAGTATGAACAACACACTATCTAGCTAATCTTTCTTAGTTTCATTCTTATTTAATACATTTATATTATGGAATTTCAACATTAAAAATAATGAATATGAAGATGGTATGTTTTCATCGGTTATTTTTGTGCATCTCAATGATAATTTTGTTTTTTATGCTTGGAGTATCTTCTTGATCATGCAATGTTTCGTCTACTTAGAGTAATAATGATGTAAATAATAATGGTAACATAAAAACATAAGAAGTAACATAAAAGAATAAGAGCAACAATAACAATAACATAGATGTTTTGATATAAATTTAGATTCCTTTTCTTTTACCATTCATATTTTAACATAGATGTTTCAAAATTTGGATGTTTGAATAGATAGCACATGGTCATACTATTTTTTCTATCTATTCATCTTGAGCGTATAATCTTTACAAGTGGTATCATTGTGAATGGCTAATTTCATGAGGATGATATTAGTCTTTAAAATTTTTTTCTTATCACCTAATTGAACTCAATTGCAATTCTTTTTTCTATCAAAGTTTCTTCCTTGGACAACATTGCGATCGAGAACTTCAAAGATGCACAATTTCACACATGACACATGAAGATTAAATACTTGCTCACATATCTACGTTTGAATAATATACTGAAAAGAGAAATATAAAGATATAATATAGTGAAAAGAGAAATATAAAGATAAGATGTCACATAAGAAGATGAAGTTGCCTTACCTACATTTTTAGCTCATGTACCAATGCCAGATGCCTTTTTCTTCAATTATCACTTATTGTTGATAATAAAAATATTCAACATAAGGATTGATATTTTAAAATATGTCTCCTCTTTGCGCATTCAAGATCTTAATCATTCAATCCATCATTTATCCTAACGTATCAATTGAGTTCTTTTCCCTTCATCTTATTGATCGTCCCCAGCACCTTTAGGATCATCTCAATGTCATCATAATCAAGGTTTCTCAAACAAAGAACTTGAACGTTTCAATGTAAGTCAAGCTTTCAATCGCTCCTAAAGGATCTACTTTTCCAATACATCCATGATCACTCATTATTTCCTCTTGATATTTATTTCTCTAAGTACCATTCAAGAATATTTAATTTCATTGGCTTTCAAAATTCCGTATCATTCTAGAAACAAAAACTCCTAAATGCGAGTAAAAAACAACGGCTTAGCTTTTGTGGGATTTATTGAAACTTTGGTCCACATTCAAGAGTCATTACAAATATGAAATCATTACCTTTGATCAAATATGGAGATTCACAATCAAATGGCTAAAATTAATAATGTAGATGGATTCTATCAATTTGGAGATCATACGGGATTACTAGATTGCATTGCTGATATCATCATATTTTAATTTTATTTTTCAAACAACGGTCCCTTCAAATTACAAAAAAGGAAGAAATTACAGGGGCTTCAATGAGAGATACAAAGAAGGTTAATAAAATTTATGTCCCCTTCAGGTGGGACCCACTTACTTTTTAGCTTGTTATTTTCTATTACAAACACATTATTGTGTCTAGAGGGGGATTTCTTACGATTCAGAATTCTTCTACCTAGATGGCCAAGCGACTTTTCTATCAACCATTCTCTAGGGGAGTTACTGAAGTTGACAGTACATCTTTTGTTCAATATCCCCAGAGAGCTTCACCGCTGATGACATTCCATACTATAGAGAAGCATCCAACCAATTCCCCAACTAAATCTTGTTTACAAATTGATTTGACACTACATTCCAATAATTTGACCTCGATCGAGAGTCTACCAAAGTGAAATGTTCTTTGGACACAAAACAAAGAGGTGACCAAGGTTTTCCTTGCCATGGAAGCAATGTTTGCACCAACAGAGGGCTCTGCAAAATTTTTTGCCACATAAGCATTGCTACTTTTATTTTGTTTGAAAGGATGCCACTAATCCATAAACTTACATTCCCATCTTATGCCCATCCAATTTTGGCACCACCTATTTAGTAAGACATGAATTCCCAAGTCCTTAATATTCAACATCTTTACCAAATTGTTGCCATTATGTCATCCAAGACTTTCTAACTTCGGGGGATCCTACCCTAGTAAAAGGTGAGTCTTCAATTCTCTCCACGCATTGATTGTGTGTCTTATAAGGGACCAATCTTCAAAGTAAATTCTAGTCGGCTCAATGGCCTCAAATCTGATCCACTGTCTTTTGTCTTGTATCAATAGATGTTTCCACATAAGAAAATCCTTTGTTCCATAGCTTGTCACTCTTTGAAGGTTTTCCGAATCCACAGCCTTGATTCCTTGATTCCAGAACCAAATAGAATCATTCTAATGCAAGCCACCCACTTTCAATCTTCAATAAATCTGTAGTAAAGTTTCATCTTTTTCCAACTCTTCCACAAGGAGCAAATCAAATCCGAGCATCTAGGGAACACCGATAAGGGAGAGAACAAATGGGTGAGTAGATCGAGTCCCTTCTATCAAAGAATGCCCTGAGCATAATAAAATTCTTGTTTCAAAAAATCAACGTGGCATTTAGTAAAAACAGTGTATTTTTTGACAATAAACAGTGGCATTTATTAGAAACAGTGTGCTATTACTACTTGGTGTATTTGCTTAACTATACAATTACAAAAAACTGTGTACATACTCGTATTCAATTTCGCACACTTTATTTCTGCTGCAGCACTATCTTTGTTATATCTGAGCTTCAATCTATAATCTCAACAGTATTCTAAGGTCTTATCTAACTGATTTACAAGTCTTCTGATGCAAAAAAATATCCACAATGTATGACAAATCTGTATTTAGAAAATGCATGGATACTCCATTGCGTACTCTAAATGCAAAAGATGAACACAATGTGCTCATGAACACAATGTGCTCATGTGGGGATTCACAATCAGATAACGATCAACTAATCATGAACACAATGTGCTCATGTGGGGATTCCTCCATTTGTTTCATGAACACAATGTGCTCATGTGGGGATTCACAATCAGATAACGATCAACTAATCATCTAGACAAGGTACCCCTAACACGGATGAACCGGTGCTTGCTATCCCAACAACACCACTCAAAAAAAAAAAAAAAAAGAGTTCACCCGGTTGCTTCTGGGCTCCTGTCAGATTAGCAATTATGTACACAATTCAATTGTTGGATTTCCATTCAAGATATCATTGTTCTGCGTCTACTTCTTGGCGTATTTGTCCCGTCATACATCCATTTCAGCAAGGTAGCTGTCTATTCGTAATCATAACTGTGTTTGAATACATATTGATATTCGATTTCCAACAGCTTATCTGTCGCTACAATAATGTGATTTGCTTATTTGTTTCAACAGGTCCTAATGTCTTTGACACAAATGTTTTGATGTAAATACAAAATACTAACAAGGTACGAGTGTTTGAAAAAGTTCACGGACGCTTCAACTACTTTTTTCCATCAATACAATGTATTTATCTAAATATACTTAGTTAAAAAGTTGGTCACACAAGAAATTGGACTGAAAGAAGGCCTGCCAAATGGGATTTAAATAATTCTCTTGAGATATAATGCTTTGAGTCTACATATGATACAAAATTATTTATATTATACAAAGCCCTCATAAAGTTACATCTGGAATATGTTAGCTGCTCAGGTAGCCCAATGTTGCAACGATTCCATATCTTATTAATTAATCACCATTATCACCAGAAAAGTCTGGTTCTGACGGCTTTTGTAATTTGAGACTCGGAAGACCTTCTTGAGCTGCATGCAATGCACGCAACCGATGAACACCCCGCAATGCATTGGCAGCAAACCTTGATGCATACAATGCAGCCCCTAGGCTTGCATGAATGACCCCAGTGCTGCTGCTTTCCTGCAGTGGGTTCCATAAGTTTTCCTCCTCTTGCTTCCGTTGAAGCTCATCCAACTTTCGCTTCTTGTATCTACGCCATGCTCCCTGGATTGAACCGGCAGCCCATGTCCGCCAAGTGTGGGAATGATACCTGAAGGTGTGCTGCACTTGCTTGCTGTGCAAACGCCTGTACTGGCTGGCCACAAACTTGAGATCTTCAGCCTTCAGTGCAAATGCTTCTACCTCACTTTCTGCAGTCACAGATCTGGTGGAAGATGGGAAGTTCCCACCTGACTTAGGGTCCAAGGCCCATGTTAGCAGCTCTTCACCACAGAAATGCCCTGGTCCAAGTTTCTCCTCATTGAGAAAATCTGTCCTACCTCCATTTGTTGTCACGCTCTTTAACACTCCACGAATGATGAAGAGCATCTCATCTACAGGATCTCCTTCTTGCACAACATGAGTCCCAGATGTGAATAATGTTGGCTGAAGGTTCTCACAGATGGCATCTTTAAGTTGATCATCCATGTACTTAAACAAAGGAACCTTTGAAAGCACATACGACAATATTTGAAAATGTACTTTTGACATCCTTCACATGGAAAGCTAGAGATAAGGATAGATATTAGAAATATACCTTCATCACAAGATCTAAACAGAGGTGACGTTTAATGTCCCGCCTCAGATCCTTTGGAAGTAATTGGACCAACTCTTCTTCATTCACACCCCTTGTTTCCTGCCATCTATATTCTTCATATTTGCGTATTCGACTACGCAGTTCTGGGTAAATCTGACGGTGTTGCATCCACTGTTCCATATCATGCCGCTTAAGCCTCATTTCCTCCAATCTTAATGTGATCGATTGCAGATAACTCTGAAGATATACATTGGAGAGAGAGAGAGAGAGAGAGAGAGAGAGAGAGAGAGAGAGAGAGAGAAGTAATCAATAGGTTGCACTCGGAAATAGAAGTTACTCATGTTCATCCACTTGGATTGAGGATAGCTCACCTGCATGTTACCGAGCAGTCGTGCAAATAAAGTCAATCCAATTATTATAATTGCAATGGAAAATATGATTTCCCCTTCATATGAACTTGTATTTAAGCCCTGTCCAAGTGTGCTGCATGATAAACAATCCAACTATGAATTTGTAGCTATATCAGTCTGAAGAAGATCAGATGGAGGTAAACGCTCACAGATTGTACCTTAAATTGCGTAGGCCAAACCACAGGCAGTAGAAGTACTTGTCGACAAATTTGGACGTACTCACAATGCCATTATCAAGAGCATCCCCGTAGATTCCAAAGTCAAAGGTATTTTGGCAAAATTGATTCAGACTATTTGCATCAAATAGATAACCTTGAGGTCGTTCCTCGCCACAATCCAAATAGGAGACATTACAGTTTCCTTTGCATGCTTTTCGCCAGCATGTATCTTGACGCTCAACCGCCAGCAGGTAATAAAAAGCTCCGACAAACTGAATCATAAAGATTATCACATTCAACACATAGAAATGTGCCACTGCACATAATGATGTGATGACCAAGAAAACTAAGGCTGATGGCTTTCCCAACTTGATGTGCATACTTACATGACTAATTAGCATATAAAGAAGGAGATTGTAGAATGCTCCTCCCCATGCTGACTCTGTATGCACTTTAGTTGATTTTCCCATTTGCTGAGCAAGTGGGTATATTCTAGGTATTAGCTGAAATAATATGATAAAACGTAATGCAGTTTTCGTATTGTCTGCTGCTGATCCATGTAATCCTGGTATAATAATCCATATAAAGATCTGCATAAAAATCAGGATCCCACTTAGATTGGAAACATAGCCAGCATAATTGATAGCATAATCTTCTGACTGTCTACAAATACTTTCCTAAGTTCGAATTGGATGACATCCTGAAATACTATAACAAGTCTGTGACGGTGAGTGCTATGAATTGGGGGTATTGAAGTCATTAACAGCATGCCTTAGTGGTACATGTAGCAAAATCTGTTGGTTTTTTGCTATAAAGGTGACAAAATAGATCATCCCAAACAAGTTTACTTCTCGAGTTATAAAATGTGTTTTATTTCCTAAATCCGATTACTTACAGATTATCATATTATCCATGTTTTCCACCAATTCAATACTCAAAAGAGCCCTATATACACCAGCTAGGGCATGAGATTGTTTTGAAGGACCTGAAAAATTTTAGCCCTGAAACCGGCCTTTAGATACTAAAATTTATTCATAGTTGATTTTGTACAGATTATGTATTCAATCCTATCATACTTAAAATACACGTACAAATTCATGAGTCTGAAAACGAAAAAGTTTTATTATTATCATAATAAACTATTACCAAATTTGTTTTATTTTCTTTTTCTATTATCATGAATTTTACCATATTTTTAAAGTGAGCCACTGGACCCAATGTAATGCAACTTTTATGGGTTTTTGTCCAGGGCATTTTAGGCCATGTTCCCTGGCAAGCTTGAGGCCTGGCAACTGGTTACTCAGGTCTTGAGTTCTCTTCATCTCCCTCCCCTTTTTCTTGCCTACTTGGAAGTTGAGTTCTACACAGTCCAAGCTTGCCCTCAATGAGGAGAGCAGCAGAAATCAGACAAGTCACTACACAGCCTGGGGAAGATAACAGAGAAAATGTTTACAAATTCAGTTCTGAGAACCACAACCAAAGTTGTGGTTCTTTTGACACATTTGTTACATCAGCTAAGACCTATGGGATGGCGACCCTCAATGGATTATGCAGATCTCTTATAGCATAAATATGGAGAATATTCAAGCAGCCCCCTGTCGAGTTCGAGACACTGACCGAATCAGTTCATTCATCCATAACCTATGGGACCCCCTGAAAGATAGATATGTTCAGCTTTCATTACATTCATCTCAAGGATACACCTTTCATAGACACAGCAAGTTGGTTGGGGATCTGGAAAGTTGACATCATGGTTCCAATTGTATGGATTCCACATGGATGGATTAACTCCTTTTCAATATTCTTTGGAACACCCTCTCTTAGACTCATATGGAGAGAGATCACTAGATCCAGTTGCCAAGACTTGGTTCAGGTTAATAACAAGGAGTGATGGATAGTGCAAGCACAGCAGCTGGGGACAAAGGTGGCTTTCTGTGGCAAGCATCTTCTTCCGTAGACAGTTTCATAATCAAGCAAAGCTAGATGAACAAATAACCACGTGTTGTAGTGCGTTAGACGATGAATATGTGCATACTCATATCAGCATGAGACTGAAATCAGCAGATACAAAGAAATACCTGTGGAGACCAGAATATGCCATGATTGTCAAAAAGAGCTAGAAACAGAGCTAATTACATAGATTTTTGCCCATAATATTATGATATATGTTGCCATTCTTATTGCCTATTCAGAGAGGATTTGGACCACTCTCAAGAATCATGAAATATGGGCACCAAAGATTCCTGAGATTATTTTTATTAGAACCATGGAAACAGAAGTGAGAGCCTCGTGAAGAGCTAGATTGCGCTCTCTCACTAGACTAAACAAGATTTCAGAATAATACTTATGATTATAAGATCACCCATGTAGGGAAATAATACAAGAATCTCTAACTGATACAAGAA
Organism: Ceratopteris richardii; assembly: GCA_020310875.1. NCBI lineage: Eukaryota > Viridiplantae > Streptophyta > Polypodiopsida > Polypodiales > Pteridaceae > Ceratopteris > Ceratopteris richardii. Next base: position 36,723 of record MU263397.1, read on the forward strand.
GTCCCACAACCCGGGACTGATAGGTATGGATAACTTGATTAGAGATGATACAGGAGATCCCACAATCTGAGACCATAGGTATGAAGCAAGATATCTGGATTACAAGAACTCCCTTCAGGGGAGATGAACTAGATACAAGGAATAACTGGAAAGGATCTTGTACTACGAGATTACAACAAGAGAAGAGAGGATGTCCAAGATACAAGACTAGACAAGACTAGAACAAAGGAAAAGATTAGAACTCGAACTAGAACTTGGAGAGTACTTACTTAGAGATCGCGACTCCTTGAGCTCTAAAGACTCGCATTGGCAAGATTGAGTATGTATGTGGCCGGCCCCTCCTTATATAGGTTTTCAAGGGCAACTCATCGATGGCAGTTACAAATTAATGATGTCATCGATGATGATTCGAAACATGACCTCTGGATATTAGAATCAAGCAAGTAGACAATCGTTCTTAGGGTTTTTGCACATTCCAGATGCAATGGAAGCATTGTTTTCTCCAAATTCTGAATCAACCATGAGATATAAAGGTCACATGGAATCTGAGAATTAGGATGGTTTCCTTTGTCCACGACAAGGAATATTGTTAGTCCCATAGAGAGTCCAGTGTATCTACTTAATGAGATGACATCAAATGATTCTTTAGATGAGCGAGATGACTACGATGATGATGAGTGATTATTGATGATCACGATTCATATATATTGTGAGCTATGATTTATCATTTGGCATTTATGACATTATATTTGGTGTTTCTAAATGATTGTGGACAGTGGTGATCATTGACGACTCATGAGTTATGATTGATGATGATGATGATGATTGATGATATAAAACATGATATATTGTGTAAGTTATGTCAAGATTATAATTTATAATTTGTATGTTTTGTTTGAAACTTTGATGATTGATCATTCATGCACATAGCATGTTGCACAAGTGATAATGCACAATGCACATGTGAGTCGTAAAATGGTAAATGCACATTGCACAATGTGAATACACAATGCACAAAATGCAAATTACATTGCACAATATTACACATTGATGATTGCACATTGTGTTGAAATTTATGGGACTTATGTAAGCTCCAATTGTGAGGCTTGGCACATACTAACCTTTAACTCTTTATCATTTATGTATTTGTTCTAAGCTCAAAAGGAAGCTAGCCCTTGAAAATGTAGACAGCACACTCATAACCTTAAACTAGAGTGTTGAATTAAAAGGGGATAAGCCATTTATGGCTTGGATAAAAGCCCAAATACGCTTGGAGAGATGGAATACTCAAAAAAGTCATGACTTTATCCATATGGAGTGATTTGGACCACCAAAAGTCACCCAAGGAAGTGGAAAGGCAAAGGACAAGAAGTGGAAAGTTGTAAAGGAAATTCTTGTTCTCCAGTGCTCGAGGTGGGTTCTTTTTTAAGTGCACTATGCATTATGTGCTGCTTTGCACAAACACCAAAAAGACTACGAAACCACAAAACTCCACAAAACCACAAATTGAACGGAAGAAGATAAAAAAAACAAACACAAAGTCACAGTCATAGACGCATCACTTCGTTAACATAAGCATGGAAGTATACAAGATAGGCAGCAAACTCACAATAGAAGGAACAAGGAACAACTCCTACCATGACAAACTCTGAACCTCACGATAGAACTCAATTCGACTCACTTGACATACTGGTGAAGTACACTACCCTCTACAAAAGCACTCAGCCTTGTAGACTTACTTTGCTTGTCCACAATGACAAGACCAGAGCCTCTTGTCTAACTCCATGACCGAGCTACTGAGATTGAGAATAGCTGCACACCTCTTCCAATATCCTCTCTGTGATCAGATCTCTCTCAGATTCCTTCTATCTCCTATCTCCTAAGTTGCCCAATGTCTTCGAATCCCTTTCCTTTATATAAGTTGCGAGCAGTTACTCCACCACTCCTTCACTCTCACTTTTCTCTGCCAAGTCTAGTACTCTACAAGTCTGGTACGCCGCGGGTTTCGCCACATCCGATACTCTAGCCTCCACTCTTTTTCTTTGTTCCCTTTGTCTCCACTCTCTTTTCTGCTCGTTCTGCCGCTTCTAGTGGGTCCCTTCTCTTTAGTTTGCCTTCTAAGAAGAATCTGAGAAATTAGTCTTTTTTGGAAAAATTAGTCTTTAGACCAATTTTGCTTCGGAAGAATTCTTACAAGGACCAATTCCACAAGGCAAATTCTTAAAAAAAATACCAATTTGTGGAATTGGTCCTCAAAGACTAATTTTATGAAATTAGCCTTCTCTGTTGCTTGTGCCTTCAATTACACTTAAGATTTAGCCATACCAAAAAAAAAAATTGTAGGGCCCCAATTTCAGTTATACAGGCTGCCTACCACTACTTCACTCTTCGTCTCGGAGAGTGTCATTCAGTCAGCAAGAAATGCATTAAAATCAGAAGACATATATTCCACCCCTCGATCAGAACGGAGGGTGCCCATTTTACATGCTGACAAATTTTCAGCCAAAACCAAAACTATTTGAAGCGCATAAACACTTTGGACTTTGCTTTCAATGGATATATCCATGCATGCCTAGAAAAATCATCAATGAAAGTCACAAAGTAAAGATAATTTCCAAAAGAGGGTATCTGCCATAGTAGTCACGTCCACTCCAGTACGATGCGTCCTGTACGGTTCACGTACGATACGAGACCGTACTAGTAAATTTCGGGTTACATGTACGATACGTACGATCATGTACATGTACATGTACATTGTAGTATGTACATATACATATACATGAACATGTGCATGTATTGTATTCTAAATTCAAGAATCAAGATTAAAAACTCGCAAGATTCTTATCTTAATGTATAAGCTATAATTTAAATTTCACAATGACATTCAAGATTAATTCAGATTTTAGAGAACATATCATGAGTACTCATAGACAAAATATATCAAAATTCTAATTCTCCATAATGCTCTTGAGTCACTAGTCACTAAAGAGAAGACTAAGCATAACACATAAGAAAATGTACAAAAGTACTCCATATATTTTAGTGAAAATTGGTTGGCAGTTTTGCCATTGTACGTATCGTACGTGTTCGTACTGGACTGGACTGGACTGGACAATCGTACATCTTTACTCGTCCATCGGACGAGTGCAACTATGGTATCTGCATAGGACCATAGACATCATTGTGAACAAGCTTCAATTTTTGAGTAGCAAGAACTGAGCCATCTTTTGGAAACGAGGAATGCTGCATTTTGCCCAAAATACAGCCTTCAAAGCAAGGTGGTTAGGTTCGTAAGGTTCGTAAGGTTCGGTACGGGTAAGGTACGTGAACCGACTCTTACCTCGAGGGTAAGGTTCGTAAGGTACGTGTTAGGGTATATATATATATATATATATATATATATATATATATATATATATATATATATATATATATATATATATATATATTATATATATATATATATATATATATATAGAGATATATATCTCTATATATATATATATATAGATATATATCTCTATATATATATATATATAGATATATATATATATATATATATATATATATATATATATATATATATATATATATATATATATATATATATATATATATATATATATCTATATATATATATATAGATATATATATATATATATATATATATATATATATATAGATATAGATATAGATATAGATAGAGAGAGAGACATACATAATACATACAATGTACATACATATTATATATAATGTTGAATGTATATATTCACGAGTCACCTCACCAGTAACGAATCACGAGTCATGAATGATATCACAATTTACATGGCACTTGGGAGCAATGAGCATCAAGATAATTTGAAACCAAACAATGTAGAATAAAGAAAACTTTAAAGATGATGCTACAAAATGAACAAAGCTACATGTGCCAACATCTCGATTCTCCATTACATCTCAAGAGTCAAGAGAAATGGAATACATAATTTTGAAAAACAAGTCAGAACTGGAGTCTAGCATAATGTAGTACCAACTTCCAAGTGGCAAGAACTAAGCCTGAAAGATCTATCATCCATGAATCCAAAATACATAACAAATAAGAAACATATCATCCGACTCCCGAGCATGTGACATGAATCATGATACATCAATGTCATATGGTCAATCATCATACATATGAATGGCTACATGCTCGCAGCTACTACTCGTCTAAATCCTCTGATGATGAAGATGATGAAGGAATGTCTCCAGTACTAATAAGATTCCCTTCATCATCATACTCAGGCTCCCTAATAGGAACCATATCCAATGCGCTAACATCTACCTCTCCGATGTCATCATCTGCCACAAGTGAAGCTCGCGTCATGGGCGTAACTTCTGTCGACGGCCAATCATAGAACTCGTAGATGGCACATCAATATGTGACTCTGTCTGCTCTAATACAACACGTGAGCGAGCCCTAGTCACTCTCCTGTCAATGCTCTCAAGCTCTCGATGTAGCATACGGTATATGTCCTCCTCCTCATCTCTAATGCGAGCTTCTATATCCTCCTGAGTGCCCATACTCTCATCAAATATAGTAGGTGACACCTGCAATGGAAACATGAAATTGAGAGCTTAAAGAAGAATCAAGAATCAAGATTCAAACTTTAAAACTTTCTAGTGACAAGAATTGGATGTTAAAACTTAAAAGTATGAATTAATTTACCTGCTTTGGACCATCCAACTTCTTCAAATCTTGTACAAGGCGTAGGTTTGCCTTGCAAAAGACAATGCACTCTAATTGTGAGACGCTCAAACGATTTCGTAGTTTGGTGTGCACAAGGGAATATGAGCTCCAATTACGCTCACATGCACTCGAAGAAGCGTCCTACGTAATATGAACAATAATTAATATAGCCTCAAAAATTCATCAAAATTATCAAAAAAAAAAAAAAAAAGAGAAATTGAATATTGTTTCAATGATCAATCTTTTACCTGTGAGAGAACTCGCAATGCAATAGGTGCAATGGTAGGATGACCATAACCATAATGCTGCCACCACTCAAGAGGTCGCACGGTCACCTCCTTACGAAGCGAGGTAGTCCTCCCATAAGCAATACCAACATTGCTCATGTAACCTATAAACTCACTATCGAATGTGAGTTGCTCATCTGGTGTCAAGATGTGCTCCATGTACTGATCCTTCATGAATCCAAGACTCGTCTGAGCCCATAATGTAGGTCCCTTGAAAAAGGGATACAAGAGGGCTGAAAATCCATGGATAGGACGACATAGTGTTCTCCATCGTGCATCCACGAGGTCAATGATATCCTTCTTCCTACAAAATTTAAACATTCAAACTTATCACTTAATGCACAAAGGGAAGTGCAAACTTCAATGAAACTGTAAAGTGTAAACACTGAACAGTGAACACATAAATACCTGTCAAGTGACAATGTCGTCGATGAAGAGATAGCCTCTCGCATTTTCGTGTACATGTGTTATACAAGACCGAGAGTAGATCCTTCTTTGTCCACAATACGTAGCACAATGTATATGTATCTCAACACGGGTACTATGGCTGCAGTATCAGCCCAAAAGACGTCATCCAACACTTTGCGTGCAAGTTCAGTGTTTGCTGTATGCATGGAAATCCATCGACGATCAATCGCGGATATGCGCAAAGCATCACGGACTGCTTGGAGTCTTTGAAAAACCATGTATATATATGCAAAGCGGGTGTCGGCAGGACGAATCATATCCACTGAACTATGGCAACGGAAAATAGCAAGTGCCTGATAGTTTTTGCGTATAAAAGTCACAATCCTCTTCGCATCACTCACTAATGGTGCAAGCCAAGACAATTTGCCTATGTCTTCAAAAAGAAGATCAAGGCAGTGTGCAGCACATGGGGTCCACACAATACTAGGAAACTCTTTCTCAACCATTTCCCCCATTCTTTTGCAATTGGAGGCATTGTCTGTGATAACTTGTACCACATTCTCAACCCCAATCTCAAGGATAGCAATCTTTATGTGCTCAAAAATAAAGTCCCCAGTGATGCGGACCCCTGCACGACTAGCATCAATGGCTCGTAGGAAATATGTGCCAAGACAACTAGAAAGCCATGATCTGTAGTGCTTTGGCTTTTTCATACTTTTCCTTGGCCTTCTCATACTTCTCCTTGAAGAATTCCACCTTTTTATGTAATTCCTGGTTCTCCTTCTTTATATCGATGTTTTGCTTCCCTTGATGCGCTAGTGCAAGTAGTTCACCTTGCAGCCTCTTAAATTTTGCATCCATGTAATCCATACAAGATCGAAGCTCTCAGTTGCATCTTATGAGAGATGCTATCAAGGTCCTCATAGTGGTGAGATATGTGTGCTGCTCATCAAAAGAAGCCAACTGAGATTCCAATGAGATATCTTGTTGATCACATAGCTCTAGCATGTGAGTAAGTGTATCTGCAATTGCGTTGAATGGAGAGCTGTGAAGGGGGATGGATGGAGTGGTGGAAGGCTATGAAACTGGAGGAGTTGGTTCCAAAGATTGAGATGCATGTATTATGGAGACAGAGGGGATAGTAGGTGCAGCTTGTGTGGGGGTGACAATGATTGTAGTTGTCACAGAGGTGGAACTAGGACCCAAAGGAGGTGGCAAACATGTACGTGGTGGGATATGTGAGGGTGGTGGAGGTGATGGAGAATAAGTAGGTGATGGTACGGTGGATGCAGGTGATGGTGGTTTCCGGTAAAAAGGGTGAGAAATAGGCTGAAGTAGATTGTTCAGGTAGACTGAGAAATAGTCTGAGAAGTAGACTATTCGGGTATGGAGATGTGCACAGTAGTGTGTGGTGCAACAGAGGATGAAGTAATATGAGGTGGAGTCATAGAGTTTGTAGCCATGGTAGTAGGAATGGGTGTAAGAATAGGTGCGGTGGGTGTGATGGTGGTGGGGATAGTGCATGATGGATGAGTGAAATCATGTGATATAAAAAGGGGGAAAAGGGGGGGGGGGGGGGGGGGGGGGGGGGGGGGGGGGGGGGGGGGGGGGGGGGGGGGGGGGGGGGGGGGGGGGGGGGGGGGGGGGGGGGGGGGGGGGGGGGGGGGGGGGGGGGGGGGGGGGGGGGGGGGGGGGGGGGGGGGGGGGGGGGGGGGGGGGGGGGGGGGGGGGGGGGGGGGGGGGGGGG
>MU263398.1:5000-20000 GCA_020310875.1 Ceratopteris richardii
TCCAGGATCAACATCAACTTCCCTACCTTCAAGGGACATGCTTATGAAGATGCTGATGATCATGTGAGGAGATTTATCTCTTTATGCCGTGGACGTGGTCTGCAGAATAGAGAAGATGCAATGTTAGCACTTTTTCCATCCACATTGGAGGGCCTTGCAGATAAATGGTATAGTCAATATGCTGATGGGCATTTCACTACATGGGAGGCTCTGAAGGCGGCTTTCTCACAAACATTCCAACCAAGTGATTCTTCGGAAAGAGCTCTAGATCAGCTAGAGAATTTGAAGCTAAGACCAGGTGAATCTTTTCATGAACTTCACACTAGAACAAAAGCACTTGTTGCACGACTACCACATGCTCCAGGTGATTTCTTGGTTAAAAAGTGGATTGAGAAGGCTCTGCCCAGGTCATCTCAACAAAAGCTTCGTGAATCTCTTAGATTGGATGCCACTCTCAATGATTTTGTTGCAGCGGCATCATGCATTGAAGAAGCAAGGCAACATTTTGAAGGGGATACACAACCAAAGTATGCTGCAGATCTGGATCCTATTGAGAAACTGAGAAGGGAATTGGAAGCATTGAAGATGCAACAAAATCAACAAGAAGAGAAGGTCTTGCCACCATTGCGTCGCACTGATGATGAAGTAGCCCAACTTCGCCGAGAGTTAGAAGATTTGAAGACCACTCAGGATATAAGGAGACAAATTTGGTGTACAATCTGTAACAACAATGGACATTCCAATGCTAATTGCCCTATTAAGGTAAGCTGTCAATTTTGTGGAAAAGATGGTCATGAAGCAAGGGATTGTTACTACCTCAAGGGTACACAGCAGAGAGGTAACCCTCAAAATTTGGATTCATATTATGCTAGTACTTCAAATACATCTGACAGGGAGGAGAATAGGCCTGCAAAGCCTAGATATAATAGACCTTTGATGTGCTATCGTTGTGGTGAGTATGGTCACATGCAAAATAGGTGTTCCCTCCCAGAAGATGCACCTCCTTGTCAACATTGTCCAGATTCCAAAGATCATTATACCAGAGATTGCCCAACAGGTCGTCCTACTCCAATCCACATGATTTCAGTCTCTCCAAAAGAAGAAGGTATGACCGCTCAATCTTATGCTGTTTCATCTTCATCCATGCCAATGATGACTAGAGCCAGGCAAGCGGCAGTAGCCCATAAGGAGGAACAACAAGGACCCAAAGATAGAGATGCAGAAAAGAGGGTGGGATGGAAGGACCAAGAAGACATGGAAGAGGCTTATGAGAGGGTGACCAATTTGCTAAAAGATCGACCAGCAAGTACTCCTGAAGACACGCAAGAAGTGAACATTGAGGAAATTTTGAAAGGTATTCACCATAAGATTAGTCTGTACCAACTCATAAAGATGGATTCTAAAGTAAGAAGTGATCTGCTGAAAATTATACATTCTGCATGTTTGTGCCCACCTCCTAGCATAGATGGTTTTATGGTGGACTTTCCTCCTGCACCCCTGGCTGATTATCAAAGCTCAAGATTATCTGTTTTTATCAAAGATGAAGCTCTCACAGGTGTTATTATAGATGGAGGTTCCGGCATCAATTTGATGCCTGATTTCACTATGAAGAAACTAAGGCTGAATCCCACAAAAGCGGCACCCTTCACAGTCACATTAGCAGATCAACGTCGGGTTGCACCACTGGGTATTGTCGAAAAGGTACTTATGATAGTGCAGGGTTGTCATTTTGTTTTAGACTTTGTTGTTATTGCCCTGCCACAGGAGACCTCATACCCTCTACTCTTGGGAAGGCCTTGGTTAAGGCAAGCAAAGGCTCTACAGGATTGGGGAAAGAACAAGTTACGGATTTCCACATGTACTAACAATCATTTACAGTTACATTTGGAAGAAGGATCAGACATCAACAGGGCTACTGGGTATACAATGGAAACTCAGGTAATGCCTTCAGAAGATGATGATCTATTAAATTGGATGATGGGAAGTGCAGAATGCTGCACCGTAGAGATATGTGAAGTAAATGAGGACTTTGCAGAAGCAACACAAGGAGGACGGGAAGAGGGAAAAACTGATGTTCTTCACTTGAACAAAATAGAAAAGAGTAAGCAAGGAAGTCAAGCTTATCTTTTGCAGGCACCTCCTGAAGGACAGAAATCTCTAATTGAGTCAGATAATCAAAATTCAACACTCAGCGCCATTACGATGGTATGTAAGGATAAGGCAGGTAAACATGAGGAATCGGATGATTTTATGCTTGCAGGACCAGAAAGTGACAAAGTTGTGCCGGCATCCGAGGAAGCTAATTGTGACCTTCAAGGACTTCCATTCTCAAATATACCTTTAGGATGGATCAAGGAACAGATTGTGGAGCATAAATTGGACTCTACTCCTGCATACAGTGGAGATGAATTTTCAAGTGAGTTCAATCTGGAAAAGCAGCAGGATGCTGCTCCAATGCCTTCTTCCTTGACTGTAGGTGTTGTCCACGGTTCCGTATCCTTGGAAAATTGTTAGAAGATTTCTAGAGCCTCCATATGCCTCTCTCTCTATCTCTCTCGCGTTCCAGATGAGCGGAACCCGTCTTATGTGTCTCTTGTCAGAAGATGACTGGAATGGTATGGCATCGGGCATCAGGCTAGCTAAGGACAATCGCTCTTTCTCTCTTTCTCTCACTGGAGATTTGCGAGGACTTCTTCGAGCAAGAGACTTCAATGGCCTGCCTAGGATCAAGCACAGAGGGACATAGCTGATCCTGATGGAGCTGATTTCAAAGAATGCCGCCTTCGGATTGAGCACAGAGCTACAACAAGGTGGCTCTGAGAAGAACCACACCCGGGATTAGAAGGAGCACGGGTGGCTATAACTTTTCTAACCACCGAATAAGAAGCAATGCAGCATTTTTCTCTTTCTCTCTCTCCCTCTCTATCTCCCCTTCCCTCTCTCTCCTCCCCCACCACCCCCACAGCCCCGCCAACCCCCTCCCCTCCCCTCACCACCATCCCCCGCCAACCCCCTCCCCTCCCCTCACCACCATCCCCCGCCAACCCCCTCCCCTCCCCTCACCACCTCCCACCACCTCCCCCCTCCTCACACACTCGTAAGCCCCCTCCACTCACTCCCTCCATGCGCCCCTCCCCCTCACCTCCATGCGCCCCTCTCACTCCCTCCATGCGCCCTCCTTCACTCCCTCCATGCGCCCCTCCCCTCCCCTCACCACCATCCCCCGCCAACCCCCTCCCCTCCCCTCACCACCATCCCCCGCCAACCCCCTCCCCTCCCCTCACCACCTCCCACCACCTCCCCCCTCCTCACACACTCGTAAGCCCCCTCCACTCACTCCCTCCATGCGCCCCTCCCCTCCCCTCACCACCATTCCCCGCCAACCCCCTCCCCTCCCCTCACCACCATTCCCCGCCAACCCCCTCCCCTCCCCTCACCACCATCCCCCGCCAACCCCCTCCCCTCCCCTCACCACCATCCCCCGCCAACCCCCTCCCCTCCCCTCACCACCATCCCCCGCCAACCCCCTCCCCTCCCCTCACCACCATCCCCCGCCAACCCCCTCCCCCCTCCTCACACACTCGTAAGCCCCCTCCACTCACTCCCTCCATGCACCCCTCCCCTCCCCTCACCACCATCCCCCGCCAACCCCCTCCCCTCCCCTCACCACCATCCCCCGCCAACCCCCTCCCCTCCCCTCACCACCTCCCACCACCTCCCCCCTCCTCACACACTCGTAAGCCCCCTCCACTCACTCCCTCCATGCGCCCCTCCCCTCCCCTCACCACCATTCCCCGCCAACCCCCTCCCCTCCCCTCCCCTCACCACCATTCTCCGCCAACCCCCTCCCCTCCCCTCACCACCATCCCCCGCCAACCCCCTCCCCTCCCCTCACCACCATCCCCCGCCAACCCCCTCCCCTCCCCTCACCACCATCCCCCGCCAACCCCCTCCCCTCCCCTCACCACCATCCCCCGCCAACCCCCTCCCCTCCCCTCACCACCATCCCCCGCCAACCCCCTCCCCCCTCCTCACACACTCGTAAGCCCCCTCCACTCACTCCCTCCATGCGCCCCTCCCCCTCACCTCCATGTGCCCCTCTCACTCCCTCCATGCGCCCTCCCTCACTCCCTCCCTCCATGCGCCCCTCCCACTCCCCTCCACGCACTCCCTCCCCCACCACTCACCCCCGCCACTCAACCTTGCCAACCCCCTGCCAATCCCCTCAAACCACCTCCGCCCTCTCCTCCTCACACCTCCGCCCCCTCACTCTCCCACACACACACACATCCACCCCCATGCATTCACACACACAAAGGCCGCTAAAGCACTCCAGATGGTGAGGGATGCGAAGCAGAATCCGGAAGAGGAATCTAAGAGACATATGCCACAGGTGGAGAAAGAGCATTCGAAGCCATTGTATACAGTTAATGCTGGAACTGATTTAGAAGATGGCCTCTTTGATGACTTTTTGCTTCGTGTTAATATGAAGTTTTCACATGAGTGAACCACTACATGAATATCATGACTGGATAAATAGTTGAACCAATCGAGAAAATCGGTGACGAAGTAACAAAACAACACAAAATGGGAATCTCAGATGGCATGTGAAAGGGTAAAAGTGAATTGTTAAAAGTAAAAGTGGATGAACAAATGTTGCCGCCAACCATTCACGACGAACCTATTTTTGAGGATCCAATTCAAATCAAGGGAATAATTGACCTACCCCTCCAATTTTGGGTGGTTAACCGGCGCGTGATAAGTGGACGTGAAGATTCGGAAAGGCTCTCTTGGCCTATTGGGGCCTATAAAATCAAAGGATTTATGCTCATTTGGTGTTACAGGACACTGGAGTACACGTACAAGGTGAAATTTTAGAGATACAGAGGTTCGTGTATACGTGAAGAAGACCTCTCTTGCACTTGGTGGTTTCAAGTCTACTGTGGGAGCTACTCTGTTGTGTATACAGAGGGGAGGCTTCTCAGTGAAGGGCTATGAGCACTATAGTGTAAAAGGGTAGCTTGGATTCTTCTTCTTATCCGTGAGTCAGTGTGGTTGATTGCGTTCTATTCTCTTGAGAAGATCTTACCACTTGTATTGTTCTGATTTAGTCTGCATATCAGTGGTCCTTATGCGGATAGGAGAAACTTTTGTATTGGTGTGTTTACTATTCAGGTGATTTGTCAGCCCTTAGCTTGTGGCTTGTTAGACCTAAGTTTACACTTGTGAGCATCATCTATCAATTGCCCAACTTTGTAATCATCTGGTTTGAATCAGGCAGAGTATAGTCTTCATTTGTTATTGGTTGTCCATAATTATGAAGCATTTACCATTCTGTAAAATTCTCGTTGTCGGCCTGCTCACAGAAATGTTCAAGGGTATACTTCCCTAAAGAGAACCCGCCTTGAGTAGGTGACGTACTGGACGTGTTTAATCTCCATTTTCTACCTTTGTTAAAAGCGGATACCCCAGTACCTCCTCTACAGTTTGGCACGCACGGTGGGACCTTTGCATTTCTGTGAGAGGTGTTTTGCCCTATTGCAATTGCGAATAGGTACATGACCCATACACGAGCAGATAAGGAATCTCTTCGTGTTCGAAGGAGCCTTAACAAGTTAGCAATAACCACGGCTAGTGAGTCTACCTCCCCTCTGTCCTCCCTAAATTTGTCTATTGATTTGGGTGCGACACCATTGTCAAAAGAAGGGTATAGGAGAACTCTAGACTTCTCCTCAGATACGTCAGAAGAGACACCAGTCCAAATGGAGGATCTTTCTCATCTACTCTCCAGGATCAACATCAAGTTCCCTACCTTCAAGGGACATGCTTATGAAGATGCTGATGATCATGTGAGGAGATTTATCTCTTTATGCAGTGGACGTGGTCTGCAGAATAGAGAGGATGCAATGCTGGCTCTTTTTCCATCCACATTGGAGGGTCTTGCAGATAAATGGTATAGTCAATATGCAGATGGCCATTTCACTACATGGGAGGCTCTGAAGGCGGCATTCTCACAGACATTCCGACCAAGTGATTCCTCAGAAAGAGCTCTAGATCAGCTAGAGAATTTGAAGCTAAGATCAGGTGAATCCTTTCATGAACTTCACACTAGAACAAAAGCACTTGTTGCACGTCTGCCACATGCTCCAGGTGACTTTTTGGTTAAAAAGTGGATCGAAAAGGCTCTGCTTAGGTCATCTCAGCAGAAGCTTCGTGAATCTCTTAGATTGGATGCGACCCTCAATGATTTTGTTGCAGCGGCATCACGCATTGAAGAAGCAAGGCAACATTTTGAAGGGGATACACAACAAAAGTATGCTGCAGATCTGGATCCTATTGAGCAACTAAGGAGAGAACTGGAAGCATTGAAGATGCAACAAAATCAACAAGAAGAGAAGGTCTTGCCACCACTGCGTCGCACTGATGATGAAGAAACTCAACTTCGCCGAGAGTTAGAAGACTTGAAGACCACTTAGGATATAAGGAGACAAATTCGGTGTACAATCTGTAACAACAATGGACATTCCAATACTAATTGCCCTATTAAGGTAAGCTGCCAATTTTGTGGAAAGGATGGTCATGAAGCTAGAGATTGCTACTACCTCAAGGGTACACAGCAGAGAGGTAACCCTCAAAATTTGGATTCATATTATGCTAGTACTTCAAATACATCTAATAGGGAGGAGAATCGGCCCACAAAGCCTAGATACAATAGACCTTTGATGTGCTATCGTTGTGGTGAGTATGGTCACATGCAAAATAGGTGTTCTCTTCCAGAAGATGCACCTCCCTGTCAACATTGTCCAGAGGCCAAAGATCATTATACCAAGGATTGCCCAAGAGGTCGTCCTGCTCCAATCCACATGATTGCAATCTCTCCACATGAAGAAGGAAAAACCACTCAGATTTATGCTGTTTCATCCTCTGCAATGCCCATGATGACTAGAGCTAGGCAAGCAGCTGCAACTCATAGAAATGAACAACAAGGATTTCAGGATAAAGAGGAAGAAAAGGAGTCAGGATGGAAGGACCAAGCAGAAATTGAAGGAGCTTATAATAAGATGACTACTTCTCTAAAGGGCCAACCAACAAGTCTGCAAGAAAACACTCAGGAGGTAAATATTGAACAGATCTTGAAAGGTATTCATCACAAGGTTAGTCTATATGAACTTATAAGGATGGATTCAAAAATAAGAAGTGACTTACTGAAGATTATACACTCTGCTCACTTGGTCCAATCACCTAGTATAGATGGTTTCATGGTTGATTTTCCCCCTGCACCCTTAGCAGACTACCAAAGCTCAAGATTATCTGCTTGTATAAAGGATGAAGCTCTCACAGGTGTGATCATAGATGGAGGCTCTGGTATCAATTTAATGCCAGATTTTACAATGAAGAAGCTGAAATTGAACCCCACCAAGTTGGCACCATTCACGGTTACATTGGCAGATCAACATCGGGTTGCACCACTGGGCATTATTGAGAAGGTACTGATGGTAGTACAGGGCTGCCATTTTGTTCTAGATTTTGTTGTTATTGCACTTCCACAGGAGACTTCTTACCCTCTACTCCTGGGGAGACCTTGGCTGAGACAAGCAAAAGCTTTGCAAGATTGGGGGAAAAATAAACTATGGATTTCAACAAGCACCAATAGCCAACTGCAACTTCACTTGGAAGAAGGATTTGATTCAGGAAAAACCACTGGATATACCGTGGATACTCAGGTAATGCCCTCTCTACCCCAAGAAGATGATACATTGTTAAATTGGATGATGGGAAGTGCAGAGTGTTGCACAGTGGAGATCAATGAAATTGAGGAAGAAGTTGCAGATAAGGGAATTACAGAAAAGGGCAATGAAGACCACGAGGTGTTGGAGAATGAGCAACTGAAGGAAAATACAATCTTTGAAGAGGATACCAATATAAAAGTATCAGAGAGGGAAAATTATGAACCTCAGAGCAGAGAAGATCTCCCTTTTGCAGATATACCTCAAGGTTGGATGAAAGAACATGTTGCAGAATATAAATTAAAATCCACTCCTGCATATAGTGGAGATGATTTCTCGAGCAAGACCAATTCTGAAACATTGGTTCAAGAAGTAAATTTAGGGGATGAAGAGAACCCTCAAATAGTTCACTTGGCATCCTGGTTGTGGCATTATCCTCCTTTGCTACAAAAGGTAACTTCTTTGCTTTTTACTTACAAAAGTGTCTTTGCATGGTCCTACAAAGATTTAACAGGAATACCAGAAGAGCTTGGGTTACATCGGATACCCTTAGTTGAGAGAGCCGCGCCAGTAAGAAGTAGGCCATATCGACTCAATCCGAAGTATGCTGAGGCGGTAAAAGCAGAGATTACAAAACTAGAAGAAGCAGGTATAATTGTGCCAGTAGAACATCCCAGGTGGCTTTCTTCTATGGTTATTGTGCCCAAGAAAAATAGTGGAAAAATAAGAGTATGTGTTGATTTCCGTGCTTTGAATAAAGTAACTATTCAAGATGGATTTCCTCAGCCCTTCACAGAGCAAGTACTTGAAGAAGTAGCTGGTCACACTTTGTATAGTTTCTTGGATGGTTTTAGTGGCTACAATCAGATAGTGATCCATCCCGATGATAGGGACAAAACAGCCTTTGTTACTCCATGGGGCACTTATGTCTATACGCGCATGGCTTTTGGTTTGAAGAATGCACCAGCTTCATTTAATAGAACGATGTATCTGATATTGGGCAAATGGTTAACAACTTTTCTCCGCATATTTATGGATGACTTTTCAATATTCTCAGGTACAGATAGAAGGGTGGCGGTTCAAGATTTTCATGACCATTTGGAAAATTTAAAAGAAATTTTTTAGCAATGTCTCAAAACAGGTTTGAAATTGAATCCTGACAAATGTCACTTTTTGGTCACCAAGGGTACTCTTCTTGGTCACATAGTATCTGCTGAAGGTATAACTGTTGACCCTGCAAAGGTTACAGCTATTCTTTCTATGCCAATTCCACAAAGCCCAAAGGAAGTGCAAAGTTTCTTGGGCCATGCAGGGTATCACAGAAGATTCATTAGGATGTATTCAGAAATTGCTAAGCCCTTGTCAAGGCTTACCAGTAAAAAAATCCCTTTCTCATGGAGTGCTGAAGCCGACAAAGCATTTTGTGAACTAAAGTTGAGGCTATGTACTGCTCCACTTTTAAGTGTTCCTAATTGGTCATTCGAATTTCATGTGCATACAGATGCTAGTCTTCATGCTGTTGGTGCAGTTCTAGCTCAACCATCATCTCACAAAGTGGATAGACCTATCTCTTATGCAAGCAGACTACTCAACCAAGCTGAAAGAAATTACAGTACAACGGAAAGAGAAGGTTTGGCTATCGTATTTGCTCTTCAGAAGTTCCGACATTATCTCCTTGGTGTACATTTCATTGTTATTTCTGATCATCAGCCCTTGAAGTATTTGATAAACAAACCTAGAGTAGCTGGAAGGATCTGGAGATGGTTACTCCTATTTCAAGAATTTAATTTTGATATTCATATTAAGCCAGGAAAAGAGCACTACATGGCAGATCAAGTGTCCACGACGGCAATGAGCGAAAAGGCAACAGGTATTAATGATGAATTGGTGGATAGCAATCTTTTTCTAGTAGCAATACGGACTGGTTGGTATGATGAAATTCTCCATGTTCTTACTACTGGAAAGATCTCAGAACACTTGACACCTGTAGAAAAGAGAAGATTGCTCCTGAAAACCAAAGCATATTCTCTTATAAATGGAAATTTATATAAATACGGTCAGGATGATATCTTGAGAAGGTGTGTCTATCCAGAGGAGGTAAATCTTTTGCTAGAGGCGGCACACAGTGAAGGACACCTAAAGGGGGAAGAATTGGCTCATAGAATCATCCACAAGGGTTTATGGTGGCCTCATATTTTCAAAGATGCAATCAAATTTGCTAAAGAATGCCACATCTGCCAGAGGTGTGCTCCCATGCCAACCAGATTGAATTTCCAACCATTAGTCATATCTACCGGATGGCTTCCATTTGAACGATGGGGTCTTGATTTCATAGGGCCAATTAGCCCAACTGGGCAACCAGGAGGTAAAAAGTATATTTTGATGGCCACATGTTATGCCACTAAATGGATAGAGGCTAAAGCTACTGTGGACTGCACGACTCTGACAGTAGCTAAATTTATGTATAAACGTATTTTCTCAAGATTTGGTTGCCCTCTAGAAGTTACTAGCGATAGGGGCACACATTTTGTAAATCAATTGCTCCAGTTTATATTTGACAGGTACAAAATCTTCCATAAAAAATCTTGTGCCTACTACCCCAGGGCAAATGGCCAAGCAGAGAGTTCCAATAAGATTTTGATTGGACTGCTTCGCAAATTAGCTTTTGATCATCAAAGCTCCTGGCCGCTAGCACTGATCGGTGCAATTTGGGCTTTCAGAACCACGAAGAGGGGAACCACAGGCGAAACTCCATTTCGGTTAGTATATGGAAAAGAGGCATTGGCACCATTTGAGTTTATTATCAGAAAGGAAATAGGAATCAAAACCATTGGAATCGAACCCCCCATTCAGAGATTGGTGGCATTAGAAGAATACAGAGAAGGAGCAATGCAAAAACTTCAAGTAACACAAGAAGAGCGCAAAAGACTGCATGACAGGTATCTGAGGTCCAATGAAGTACAGGAAGGATCTATGGTTTTAGTGCATCAGGTCCCAGCAATTCCAACCAAACTGGCACCCAAATGGATAGGACCTTACACGGTGATAAAAGTATTACCTCATGGAGCAATACATCTAGAGGATTTGCAGGGTAAGAGGATACCCTTGGTCAATATTTCTAGGGTGAAGAAGTATCTGACCTAAATCAAAATGGAAGCACTTCATCCCTGTATATATCGTATTTTCGTTCAGTAATTGCACTTTACCTAGATCTCATCAAAATAAGCATAATAAGGAAGAAATTGCACCAGGGACGGTGCAAAGGCTTGATGTGGGGGTCTGTAGAGCCTCCATATGCCTCTCTCTCTATCTCTCTCGCGTTCCAGATGAGCGGAACCCGTCTTATGTGTCTCTTGTCAGAAGATGACTGGAATGGTATGGCATCGGGCATCAGGCTAGCTAAGGACAATCGCTCTTTCTCTCTTTCTCTCACTGGAGATTTGCGAGGACTTCTTCGAGCAAGAGACTTCAATGCCCTGCCTAGGATCGAGCACAGAGGGACATAGCTGATCGTGATGGAGCTGATTTCAAAGAATGCCGCCTTCGGATTGAGCACAGAGCTACAACAAGGTGGCTCTGAGAAGAACCACACCAGGGATTAGAAGGAGCACGGGTGGCTACAACTTTTCTAACCACCGAATAAGAAGCAATGCAGCATTTTTCTCTTTCTCTCTCTCCCTCTCTATCTCCCCTTCCCTCTCTCTCCTCCCCCACCACCCCCACAGCCCCGCCAACCCCCTCCCCTCCCCTCACCACCATCCCCCGCCAACCCCCTCCCCTCCCCTCACCACCATCCCCCGCCAACCCCCTCCCCTCCCCTCACCACCTCCCACCACCTCCCCCCTCCTCACACACTCGTAAGCCCCCTCCACTCACTCCCTCCATGCGCCCCTCCCCCTCACCTCCATGCGCCCCTCTCACTCCCTCCATGCGCCCTCCTTCACTCCCTCCATGCGCCCCTCCCCTCCCCTCACCACCATCCCCCGCCAACCCCCTCCCCTCCCCTCACCACCATCCCCCGCCAACCCCCTCCCCTCCCCTCACCACCTCCCACCACCTCCCCCCTCCTCACACACTCGTAAGCCCCCTCCACTCACTCCCTCCATGCGCCCCTCCCCTCCCCTCACCACCATTCCCCGCCAACCCCCTCCCCTCCCCTCCCCTCACCACCATTCTCCGCCAACCCCCTCCCCTCCCCTCACCACCATCCCCCGCCAACCCCCTCCCCTCCCCTCACCACCATCCCCCGCCAACCCCCTCCCCTCCCCTCACCACCATCCCCCGCCAACCCCCTCCCCTCCCCTCACCACCATCCCCCGCCAACCCCCTCCCCCCTCCTCACACACTCGTAAGCCCCCTCCACTCACTCCCTCCATGCGCCCCTCCCCCTCACCTCCATGCGCCCCTCTCACTCCCTCCATGCGCCCTCCCTCACTCCCTCCCTCCATGCGCCCCTCCCACTCCCCTCCACGCACTCCCTCCCCCACCACTCACCCCCGCCACTCAACCTTGCCAACCCCCTGCCAATCCCCTCACACCACCTCCACCCTCTCCTCCTCACACCTCCGCCCCCTCACTCTCCCACACACACACACATCCACCCCCATGCATTCACACACACAAAGGCCGCTAAAGCACTCCAGATGGTGAGGGATGCGAAGCAGATCCGGAAGAGGAATCTAAGAGACATATGCCACAGGTGGAGAAAGAGCATTCGAAGCCATTGTATACAGTTAATGCTGGAACTGATTTAGAAGATGGCCTCTTTGATGACTTTTTGCTTCGTGTTAATATGAAGTTTTCACATGAGTGAACCACTACATGAATATCATGACTGGATAAATAGTTGAACCAATCGAGAAAATCGGTGACGAAGTAACAAAACAACACAAAATGGGAATCTCAGATGGCATGTGAAAGGGTAAAAGTGAATTGTTAAAAGTAAAAGTGGATGAACAAATGTTGCCGCCAACCATTCACGACGAACCTATTTTTGAGGATCCAACTCAAATCAAGGGAATAATTGACCTACCCCTCCAATTTTGGGTGGTTAACCGGCGCGTGATCAGTGGACGTGAAGATTCGGAAAGGCTCTCTTGGCCTATTGGGGCCTATAAAATCAAAGGATTTGTGCTCATTTGGTGTTACAGGACACTGGAGTACACGTACAAGGTGAAATTTTAGAGATACAGAGGTTCGTGTATACGTGAAGAAGACCTCTCTTGCACTTGGTGGTTTCAAGTCTACTGTGGGAGCTACTCTATTGTGTATACAGAGGGGAGGCTTCTCAGTGAAGGGCTATGAGCACTATAGTGTAAAAGGGTAGCTTGGATTCTTCTTCTTATCCGTGAGTCAGTGTGGTTGATTGCGTTCTATTCTCTTGAGAAGATCTTACCACTTGTATTGTTCTGATTTAGTCTGCATATCAGTGGTCCTTATGCGGATAGGAGAAACTTTTGTATTGGTGTGTTTACTATTCAGGTGATTTGTCAGCCCTTAGCTTGTGGCTTGTTAGACCTAAGTTTACACTTGTGAGCATCATCTATCAATTGCCCAACTTTGTAATCATCTGGTTTGAATCAGGCAGAGTACAGTCTTCATTTGTTATTGGTTGTCCATAATTATGAAGCATTTACCATTCTGTAAAATTCTCGTTGTCGGCCTGCTCACAGAAATGTTCAAGGGTATACTTCCCTAAAGAGAACCCGCCTTGAGTAGGTGACGTACTGGACGTGTTTAATCTCCATTTTCTACCTTTGTTAAAAGCGGATACCCCAGTACCTTCTCTACAAGATTCCTTCGAGATGGAGGCCAGAAGCAGGATGCAGACTAGATCTTGATGATGCACCTGTGTTTTTTCCTCTTGAAGAAGAGTTTCAAGGTGGACAGGCTCGAATAAAGAAGAAACAAAAGAAACGGAAGAGAGGCCGTCCTCGATTAATTCCTATAAAGAGGGAGAAGCCTGTTCATGGATCTTTCCGGGAGAAAGCTTCTGTTGATTGTGTAGAAGAGGAATGTTGGCGAATAGTGGAGCATGCAGCTGAGCAATTGGAAGTCCTTTATGGTGCGGAGATAGAGACAAGGAAATTTGGTAGTGGTTTTCCTCAGGCCAGACTTGGAGAGACACAGCTCCTATGAAAGCTCTGGGTGGAATTTGAGTAGCATTGCTCAGCTGGGTGGATCAATCTTAGCTTTTGAGGAGGAGAAAATCTCTGGAGTTCTGGTTCCCTGGATGTATATGGGAATGTGTTTCTCCTCTTTCTGTTGGCATGTTGAAGATCACCACCGGTATTCTGTGAATTATATGTATTTTGGTTCTCCAAAAGTGTGGTATGGAGTCCTGGTAGTGCAACTGGAGGGTCTGCAAGTTCATTCTGAAGGAATTGCACCAGGGACGGTGCAAAATCTTGATGTGGGGGTCTGTAGATCCCCCTCCTCTCTCTCGGATCCCCTCTCCCTCTCTCCCTTTTCATTCTCTCTCTCTCCCCGCGTGTGACCCCCCCTTCTCCCTTTCTCTCTCTCTTTTTCTCTCTCTTTCTCTCTCTTTTTCTCTCTCTCTTCCCCTCTCTTCCCCCCCCCCCCTCTCTCTCTCTCTCTCTCTCTCTCCCATCTCCTCTTTCTTTCTTTCTTTCTTTCTTTCCTTCTCTCTCTCTCTCTCTCTCTCTCTCTCTCTCTCTCTCTCTCTCTCTCTCTCTCTCTCTCTCTCTCTCTCTCTCTCTCTCTCTCTCTCTCTCTCTCTCTCTCTCTCTCTCTCTCTCTCTCTCTCTCTCTCTCTCTCTCTCTCTCTCTCTCTCTCTCTCTCTCTCTCTCTCTCTCTCTCTCTCTCTCTCTCTCTCTCTCTCTCTCTCTCTCTCTCTCTCTCTCTCTCTCTCTCTCTCTATTTCTCTCTCTCTCCCCCCCCGTCCTTTCTTCCTTCTCTCTCTCTCTCTCTCTCTCTCTCTCTCTCTCTCTCTCTCTCTCTCTCTCTCTCTCTCTCTCTCTCTCTCTCTCTCTCTCTCTCTCTCTCTCTCTCTCTCTCTCTCTCTCTCTCTCTCTCTCTCTCTCTCTCTCTCTCTCTCTCTCTCTCTCTCTCTCTCTCTCTCTCTCTCTCTCTCTCTCTCTCTCTCTCACTCAATCTCTCTCCCCGCACCTAGCTACCCGCACTCCGCCTCCGCCCCCTCACCCCGCACCCGCCCTCCGCCCTCCGCCCCCCGCACCCGCCCCCTCACCTCCACCCCCTCACCTCCGCCCCTCACCCCGCACCCGCCCTCCGCCTACCTCACCTCCGCCCCTC
>MU263398.1:25000-32500 GCA_020310875.1 Ceratopteris richardii
AGATCTGTGAAATGAGACCGGCTACCGGGATCCAAATGATTTTGAGATAGTTGCTGAAGAAAATTTATCCATAGTCTGACCTAAATCTTGTATCCTTGTATTGATCACATTTTCTTATGTCCACAGTGGATTGATCTTTTGAATGATACATACATCATAAAGATCATGATCATCATCAACGGTCACCAAGTCACTGTCTTGATCTACATAGGTGAGTACTATCCTCTCATCTTGGGATATCCGAAGCATGTGTCTGATTCTCCCCTGATGACTAACGCCATTGTGTGGGCATACACGTGTGTGTGCATGTGTGGCCATATGTGTGCGGGTGTGGGTGGTCATATGTGTGTGCGGATGTGGGTGGTCATAAATGTTTATGTGAGGGTGTGTGTGTGTTGTGTGTTGAGTGGGGGGAGTGTGCATATGTGAGGGTGAAGGGGTGTGTGTGAGTGCATGTATATGGTTGTGTATATGTGGGATTGGGTGCGTGAGGGGGCAAGGGGGGGCCACGGGGTGAGAGGGGGTTTTGAGGGATGAGACGGGGTGGGGCGGAGGCCATGGCGGAAGAGGGGTAGAGGAGAGAGGGGAGGAGGCAGAGGATAGGGGAGGGCGGAGGGCGGAGGATAGGGGAGGGCGAAGGGCGGAGGATAGGGGGGGGCTTGCGGGTGGCGGAGGGGAAGGGGATGCGGGCTGCGGGGCGGAGGGGAGGGGGAGGATTGCGGAGGGAAGGGGGGGGGCTTGCGGGTGGCGGAGGGGAAGGGGACACGGGCTGCGGGTCGGAGGGGAGGGGGAGGATTGCGGAGGGAAGGGGGGGGCTTGCGGGTGGCGGAGGGGAAGGGGATGCGGGCTGCGGGGCGGAGGGGAGGGGGAGGATTGCGGAGGGAAGGGGGGGGGGGGCTTGCGGGTGGCGGAGGGGAAGGGGATGCGGGCTGCGGGGCGGAGGGGAGGGGGAGGATTGCGGAGGCGGGCGGGTGCTGCTGCAGGCGGGGGAGGAGAGAGAAAGAGGGGGGAAGAGAGAGGGAGAGAGAGGGAGGGAGGGCACGCGGGGCGGGGGAGGAGAGAGAAGAGAGAGAGAGAGAGAGAGAGAGAGAGAGAGAGAGAGAGAGAGAGAGAGAGAGAGAGAGAGAGAGAGAGAGAGAGAGAGAGAGAGAGAGAGAGAGAGAGAGAGAGAGAGAGAGAGACGAGGAAAAGAGAGAGAGAGGGAAGTCGAAAGAGAAGAGAGAGGGAAAAGAGAGAGAGAGTGAAAGAAGGAGGGAGAAGGTAGCACAAAGAGAGATACAAAGAGAGATCGAGAGAATAAGTAAAACGAGAGATAAACAATCAACGGAAATGAAAGCAACCATCCGCCCGGAGTACCGAAAGCACCAACTTCAATCTGAAAGCACCAACTGCCCAGACACAATTATGTCCAAGAAATAGAACGGAACATTCCCTGAGGCTACATCTGAGAGGTCTCCTCTCAATCTCTTTCTCTTCCAACTTCCCGGACTTCATGCTCAGAATGCCAGTGAGTTCTGACCTCTACAGACCCCCACATTAAGCTTTTGCACCGTCCCGGTGCAATAACTCCTCTATTTGCTTATTCCTTCAAAATGAACTTACAGAAAATAAAAGAAGTATGTACAGGGAGTGAATTTCATCTGCTTGCATCAATTCAAATAACTCTTCACCCTGGAGATGTTGACGAGGGGCATCCTTTTACCCTGCAAATCTTCCAGATGCACTGCACCATGTGGCAATACCTTGATAACCTTATATGGTCCTCCCCATTTGGGTGCTAATTTAGTTGAAATTGCCGGGACTTGATGCACTAAAACCATGGACCCTTCTTGAACTTCATTCGATCTCAGATACCTGTCATGCAGTCTTTTGCGCTCTTCTTGTGTCACCTGAAGTTTTTGCATTGCTCCTTCTCTGTATTCTTCTAATGCCACCAATCTCTGAATGGGGGGTTCAATTCCAATGGTTTTGATTTCTATTTCCTTTCTGATGATAAACTCAAATGGTGCCAATGCCTCTTTTCCATAAACTAAGAGAAATGGAGTCTCGCCTGTGGTTCCCCTCTTTGTGGTTCTGAAAGCCCAAATTGCACCAATTAATGCTAGTGGCCAAGAGCTTTGATGATCAAAAGATAATTTGCGAAGTAGTCCAATCAAAATCTTATTGGAACTCTCTGCTTGGCCATTTGCCCTTGGGTAATAGGCACAAGATTTTTTATGGAAGATTTCGTACCTGTCAAATATAAACTGGAGCAATTGATTTACAAAATGTGTGCCCCTATCACTAGTGATTTCCAGTGGGCAACCAAATCTTGAGAAAATACGTTTATACATGAATTTAGCTACTGTTAAAGCCGTGCAGTCCACAGTAGCTTTAGCCTCTATCCATTTAGTGGCATAGCATGTGGCCATCAAAATATACTTTTTACCTCCTGGTTGCCCAGTTGGGCTAATTGGCCCTATGAAATCAAGACCCCATCGTTCAAATGGAAGCCATTTGGTAGATATGACCAATGGTTGGAAATTCAATCTGGTTGGCACGAGAGCACACCTCTGGCAGATGTGGCATTCTTTAGCAAACTTGATTGCATCCTTGAAAACGTGAGGCCACCATAGACCTTTGTGGATGATTCTATGAGCCAATTCTTCCCCCCTTAGATGTCCTTCACTGTGTGCAGCCTCTAGCAGAAGATTTACCTCCTCTGGATAGACACACCTTCTCAATATATCATCATGATAGTATTTATATAAATTTCCATTTATAAGAGAATATGCTTTGGCTTTCAAAAGTAATCTTCTTTTTTCTACAGGTGTCAATTGTTCTGGGATCTTTCCAGTAGTAAGAACATGGAGAATTTCATCATACCAACCAGTCTGAATTGCTATCAGGAAAAGATTGCTATCCACCAGTTCGTCATTGATACCTGTTGCCTTCTCGCTCATTGCTGTCCTGGACACTTGATCTGCCATGTAGTGCTCTTTTCCTGGCTTAATATGAATATCAAAATTAAATTCTTGAAATAGGAGTAACCATCTCCAAATCCTTCCAGCTACTCTAGGCTTGTTTATCAAATACTTCAAGGGCTGATGATCAGAAATAACAATGAAATGTACACCAAGGAGATAATATCGGAACTTCTGAAGAGCAAATACAATAGCCAAACCTTCTCTTTCCGTTGTACTGTAATTTCTTTCAGCTTGGTTGAGTAGTCTGCTTGCATAAGAGATAGGTCTATCCACTTTGTGAGATGATGGTTGAGCTAGAACTGCACCAACAGCATGAAGACTAGCATCTGTATGTACATGAAATTCCAATGACCAATTAGGAACACTTAAAAGTGGAGCGGTACATAGCCTCAACTTTAGTTCACAAAATGCTTTGTCGGCTTCAGCACTCCATGAGAAAGGGATCTTTTTACTGGTAAGCCTTGACAAGGGCTTAGCAATTTCTGAATACATCCTAATGAATCTTCTGTGATACCCTGCATGTCCCAAGAAACTTTGCACTTCTTTTGGGCTTTGTGGAATTGGCATGGAAAGAATAGCTGTAACCTTTGCAGGGTCAACAGTTATGCCTTCAGCAGATACTATGTGACCAAGAAGAGTGCCCTTAGTGACCAAAAAGTGACATTTATCAGGATTCAATTTCAAACCTGTTTTGAGACATTGTTCAAAAATTTCTTTTAGATTTTCCAAATGGTCATGGAAATCTTGAACTGCTGCCCTTCTATCTGTACCTGAAAATACTGAAAAGTCATCCATGAAAATGCGTAGAAAGGTTGTTAACCATTTGCCCAATATCAGATACATCGTTCTATTAAATGAAGCCGGTGCATTCTTCAAACCAAAAGCCATACGAGTATAGACATAAGTGCCCCAGGGAGTGACAAAGGCTCTTTTGTCCCTATCATCAGGATGGATCACTATCTGATTGTAGCCACTAAAACCATCCAAGAAACTATACAAAGTGTGACCAGCTACCTCTTCAAGTACTTGCTCTGTGAAGGGCTGAGGAAATCCATCTTGAATAGTCACTTTATTCAAAGCACGGAAATCAACACATACTCTTATTTTTCCGCTATTTTTCTTGGGCACAATAACCATAGAGGAGAGCCACCTGGAATGTTCTACTGGCACAATTATACCTGCTTCCTCTAGTTTTGTAATCTCTGCCTTTACCGCCTCTGCATACTTCGGATTGAGTCGATATGGCCTACTTCTTACTGGCGCGGCTCTCTCAACTAAGGGTATCCGATGTAACCCAAGCTCTTCTGGTATTCCTGTTAAATCTTTGTAGGACCATGCGAAGACACTTTTGTAAGTAAAAAGCAAAAAAGTTACCTTTTGTAGCAAAGGAGGATAATGCCACAACCAGGATGCCAAGTGAACTATTTGAGGGTTCTCTTCATCCCCTAAATTGACTTCTTGAACTAATGTTTCAGGACTACTCTTGCTTAAGAAATCATCCCCACCATAGGCAGGAGTGGATTTTAATTTATATTCTGCAACCTGTTCATTCATCCATCCTTGAGGTATATCTACAAAAGGGAGGTCTTCTCTGCTCTTAGGTTCATAATCTTCCCTCTCTGATACTTTTATATTGGTAGCCTCTTCAAAGATTGTATTTTCTTTCAGTTGCTCATTCTCCAACACCTTGTGGTCTTCATTGCCCTTTTTTGTAATTTCCTTATCTGCAACCTCTTCCTCAATTTCATTGATCTCCACTGTGCAACACTCTGCACTTCCCATCATCCAATTTAACAATGTATCATCTTCTTGGGGTAGAGAGGGCATTACCTGAGTATCCATAGTATATCCAGTAGTTTTTCCTGAGTCGAATCCTTCTTCCAAATGTAGTTGCAATTGGTTATTGGTATTTGTTGAAATCCATAGTTTATTTTTTCCCCAATCTTGCAAAGCTTTTGCTTGTCTCAGCCAAGGTCTCCCCAGGAGTAAAGGGTAAGAAGTCTCCTGTGGAAGTGCAATAACAACAAAATCCAACACAAAGTGGCAACCCTGTACTATCATCCGTACCTTTTCAATGATGCCAAGAGGCGCAACCCGATGTTGATCTGCTAGTGTAACTATAAATGGTGCCATTTTGGTGGGGTTCAAATTAAGCTTCTTCATTGTAAAATCTGGCATCAAATTGATACCAGAGCCTCCATCTATGATCACACCTGTAAGAGCTTCATCCTTTATACAAACTGATAATCTTGAACTTTGGTAGTCTGCTAAGGGTGTAGGGGGAAAATCAACCATGAAACCATCTATACTAGGTGATTGGACCAAGTGAGCAGAGTGTATAATCTTCAGTAAGTCACTTCTTATTTTTGAATCCATCCTTATAAGTTCATATAGACTAACCTTGTGATGAATACTTTTCAAGATCTGTTCAATGTTTACCTCCTGAGTATTTTCTTGTAGACGTGTTGGTTGGCCCCTTAGAGAAGTAGTCATTTCTTCATAAGCTCCTTCAATTTCCACTTGGTCCTTCCATCCAGACTTCTTTTCTTCCTCTTTATCCTGAAATCCTTGTTGTTCTTGTCTATGGGTTGCCGCTGCTTGCCTAGCTCTAGTCATTATGGGCATTGCAGAGGATGAAACGGCATAAGACTGAGTAGTTTTTCCTTCTTCATGTGGAGAGACCGCAATCATGTGGATTGGAGCAGGAGGACCTCTTGGGCAATCTTTGGTATAATGATCTTTGGCCTCTGGACAATGTTGACAGGGAGGTGCATCTTCTGGAAGAGAACACCTATTTTGCATGTGGCCATACTCACCACAACGATAGCACATCAAAGGTCTATTATATCTAGGCTTTGCAGGCCTATTCTCCTCTCTAATAGATGTATTTGAAGTACTAGCATAATATGAATCCAAATTTTGAGGGTTACCTCTCTGCTGTGTACCCTTGAGGTAGTAGCAATCTCTAGCTTCATGACCGTCTTTTCCACAAAATTGACAGCTTACCTTAATAGGGCAATTAGCATTGGAGTGTCCATTGCTGTTACAGATTGTACACCAAATTTGTCTCCTTATATCTTGGGTGGTCTTCAAGTCTTCTAATTCTCGGCGAAGTTGGGCTACTTCATCATCAGTGCGACGCAGTGGTGGCAAGACCTTCTCTTCTTGTTGATTTTGTTGCATCTTCAATGCTTCCAGTTCTCTCCTTAGTTGCTCAATAGGATCCAGATCTGCAGCATACTTTTGTTGTGTATCCCCTTCAAAATGTTGCCTTGCTTCTTCAATGCGTGATGCCGCTGCAACAAAATCATTGAGAGTGGCATCCAATCTAAGAGATTCACGAAGCTTCTGCTGAGATGACCTTGGCAGAGCCTTCTCTATCCACTTTTTAACCAAAAAGTCACCTGGAGCATGTGGCAGACGTGCAACAAGTGCTTTTGTTCTAGTGTGAAGTTCATGAAAGGATTCACCTGGTCTTAGCTTCAAATTCTCTAGCTGATCTAGAGCTCTTTCCGAAGAATCACTTGGTCGGAATGTCTGTGAGAATGCCGCCTTCAGAGCCTCCCAAGTAGTGAAATGGCCATCTGTATATTGACTATACCATTTATCTGCAAGACCCTCCAATGTGGATGGAAAAAGTGCCAGCATTGCATCCTCTCTATTTTGCAGACCTCTTCCACGGCATAAAGAGATGAATCTTCTCACATGATCATCAGCATCCTCATAGGCTTGTCCCTTGAAGGTAGGGAATTTGATGTTTAATCTCGAGAGTAGATGAGAAAGATCCTCCATTTGGACTGGTGTCTCTTCTGACGTATCTGAGGAGAAGTCTATAGTTCTCCTATACCCTTCTTTTGACAATGGTGTTGCACCCAAATCAATAGACAAATTTAGGGAGGACAGAGGGGAGGTAGACTCACTAGCCGTGGTTATTGCTAACTTGTTAAGGTTCCTTCGAACACGAAGAGATTCCTTATCTGCTCGTGTATGGGTCATGTACCTATTCGCAATTGCAATAGGGAAAAACACCTCTCACAGAAATGCAAAGGTCCCACCGTGCATGCCAAACTGTAGAGGAGGTACTGGGGTATCCGCTTTTAATCAAAAGTAGAGAATGAAAATATAACCACGTCCAGTACGTCGCCTACTCAAGGGGGGTTCTCTTTAGGGAAGTATACCCTTTAACATTTCTGTGAGCAGGTAGATAACAAGGATTGCACAGAGTGGTACATACTTCAGGAAATATGAACAACAATTGACCAAGGAAGACCAGACACTTCTTGATTCGATTCAGATGATTACAAGATTTGTCATGGAAATGCTCAACAACTAATGCTCAGAGCTTCGTGGCACTCTATGCAGATAAATACAGATCAATACAAATGGTGAAGGTATTGCTCAAGAGAATAGAGCTTAATAAATCCAGGATACTCTCTTACACTATAGTCCTCATAGCCCTCCACTGAGGAGCCTACCCTCTGTATCCACACTACAGAGTAGCTCCTACAATAGGCTTGAAACCACCAAGTGCAAG